>JAOTQR010058888.1:0-14044 GCA_025774065.1 Solanum ossicruentum | reverse complement strand
TAACAATATGGCATGTATGATCAATGCATAAGTAAAAAATGCTTAAGTAACTCATGCTCATATAGGATATCATATGTGCAGAAGAGACCAAGCTAATTTCCAAAGTACAAACCCCTTGATTGGTTGATAATGTTTTCACCCCATCACCTTGTTGGTGTGGTACAAGCCCCTCACATGATTGATGATAATTTCACCTTATCACCCTAGTGGCAAGGTACAAACCGCTCACATGGTTGATGGTACAAACCCCCACCTCGGTTATCAAGGTACAAACCCCTCAACAAGATTATCCGGGCTCTTAGTCCCCCCGGATCGGACATGGTCTAATGTTACACTTATATAGATTATATCATATACATAAGCTCATTTCATCATCATAACATCAATCATATCATATCTCATACTTTTGAATTCAATCCCTCAAGAAAGCACATCCGGACATTTTATCAAACACTTAGAGGGTGTATAGTGTTAGTAAAAAACCATCAAATATAAAGGTGAAATCATGCAAGAAAATTCATTGTAAAACCATCAATCAACACCTTGCAACACTCTCAAACAATATACATCAAAACCCCTCATCAAATCTTAAAATAGATTCAAGATTTATAGCTCAAAACATCACAAAACAATCATAATTTCACATAGCTTTAACATAGTATGCAGTTAATTCCATAATAAGCAAGACCCATTTATAAATCAACTTTAAATCATGCAATTTGAGTAAAAGGAGGCTTAGGTATCATGAGGGAAAGCAATCCATGAAAGAAACCCACATACCTTAGCTTGGAGATGAGCTTGGTGAAGATTGGAGATAGAGAGTTGAAGCTTGAAGAAGAACCTTGAAGGAAAACCTCAGTTCCGGATGAGGTTTTGAGGCTTGAATTTAGGAGCGGAAAATATAGATAAGTATTTGAGTGAGTATTGGGGAATGTTTAGGATGATATAATGGTGAAATATGATTTATTAATTTTTTTTAATAAATTGTGACGGACACAGTCATGCAGTCCGTCAATCTTTAATTAATTTAATTGTATGAATTTTAATGAAGATTTTTTTTAATTAAAGAATGAGATGGATAGCATGGTATTGTCTGTCGCTTTTTATTTTTCAAGAAATTAGTTATTAATTAAATTCAATAAATAATTTCTACAAAGGGGCGACGGACATGGAGCCACCGTCTGTTGCCCTCTAATCGAATATTACCCCCCAAATACCCAATTTTTCACTCATTCTCTAAACCTAAAAAAACTCCTCACCCGCATCTTACTCTGAAAACCTTCGTCCGCTCTACTACCGTCACCCCAGCCCTGTCGTCGCCTCCCCCACTCTTCCACCCGTCATCCCGACGTCCGAGGTGTACTTATAATAATTGTACTTATACACTTTTGAAGCTTGAATTATTATATTTTAGGATAAAAAATGAATTTTAAATAGATGTGAACTTCAAGTTGAATATAATTTAAACTTGAAGTTTATGTGCTTGTTCAATTGAAGTTTACTACTTTATATGCATAAACTAATTTAACTTATTCACCTTTGAAATATGGATTATTATGTTTTAGGATAAAAATTGAACTTTCAGTTGTTGTGAACTTTGATGTTGAATATAATTTAGAACTAAAACTTTATATACTTATTAAATTGAAATTTAGGACTTTACATAGAAAAATCCAACTTTTGCCCTTTAGAAATTTGAATTATTATATTGTAGGATATAATTAAATTTTAAATAAATGTAAACTTTATGTTAAATATATTTTAGAACTAGAAGCTTATATACTTGTTAAATTAAAGTTTAGGGCTATATAAACTTAGAAAAATTCAACTTATGCACTTTTGACTCTTGAATTATTATATTTTAGGATAAAATTTTAAATAGTTGTGACCTTTAAGTTGAATATAATTTAGAACTTGAAGTTTATATACTTGTTAAATTGATGTTTAGGGCTATATATACTTAGAAAAATTCAATTTATGCACTTTAGAAAATTGAATTATTATATTTTAGGATAAAAATTAACTTCTAAGTAGTTGTGAACTTTAAGTTGAATATAATTTAGAACTTGAAGTTTATATACTTGTTAAATAGAAGTTTAGGAGTTTATATACTTAAACAAATTCAACTTATGCACTTTTAACTTGAATTATTATATTTGAGGATATTAATTCAATTTTAAATAGATGTGAACTTTAAGTTGAATATAATTTAGAACTTGAAGTTTACATACTTGTTAAATTGAAGTTTAGGGCTATATATACTTAGAAAAATTCAACTTATGCACTTTAACTTGAATTATTATATTTTAGGATATTAATTAAATTTTAAGTAGTTGTGAACTTTAAGTTGAATATAATTTAGAACTTGGAGTTTGCATACTTGTTAAAGTATATTTTAGTACTTTTGTACTTAGAAAAATTCAACTTATGCCCATTTGAACTTGAGTTATTATATTTTAGGATATGAAGTAAACTTTAAGTAGTTGTGAAATTTAAGTTGAATATAATTTAGATCTTGGAGTTTATATACTTGTTAAATTGAATTTTACTACTTTAATACTTAGAAAAATTCAGCTTATGCCCATATGAAAGTTGAGTTGTTATATTTTAGGATGTGAAGTAAATTTTAAGTAGTTGTGAACTATAAAAATGAATATAATTTAGAACTTGGAGTTTATATATTTGTTAAATTGAATTTTATTACTTTTATACTTAGAAAAATTCAACTTATGCACTTTTGAACCTTGAATATACTTGAATATGTTTTGTAGATGGATAATCGTTTGTGGATGCATGACATGTATTTATGAAAATGACTGTTGGCTGAAATCTACATATATTGACGGTGTTAGAAGTTTTATCGATCATGCCATGACACTTGATAGTTTCATGAGAAATCAATTGGTTAGGTGTCTTTGCAGTGCATGTAGGTGCCTAAATTTCTTTATTCCAGATGAAATTATTATGCACTTGTATCATAAAGGAGTTAAGCCCAGATATTTCATGTGGTAGATCACGGAGAAATATATGGATAGAATGGTGTATTTTATTATTTGATGTCAATGGATGAATATAATATACTTGTACCACATGGTCAGATTAGATTTGAACCTGATAGGAATCAACATGGCACCTTTCAACATGATAGAGTTCATGAAATGATCAATGATGCTTTCGGAATTTAAGGGGGGATGGAACCTGGCCAATTCCTTAATGAAGCTCCTAGTGAAGAAGCTAGACACTTCAATGAAGAATTAGAAGAGGTTAATTGTCTATTATGTGAGGGGAGTCCACATTATGCTTTGTCTATAGTAGTTAGATTAATGAATATTATATCAAATTGGAATGTTCCTAATGTAGCTATGGACTCAATGGTTGATCTCTTGGGCGAGTTGGTAAATCCTGAGTTTAGTATACCCAGGAACTTCTATCAACCAAAGAAACTAGTTTACTAATTAGGGTTGTCACATTATAGAATTGATTGTTGTGTTAATGGATGCATCTTATACTACAATGATGTAGTGAATTGAAAAATTGTAAGTTTTGCGGTCATGCTTGTTATAAGAGGAGTCTGCTGGAAAGATGGTTCCAATTAAGGTGGTGTATTATTTACCTCTTACTCCTATACTGAAGAGGTTATATGCATCAATGAGGTCTGCCCCAGATATGAGATGGCATCATGAATATAGAAGGCTGCCAGGTGTCTTGTCTCATCCATCTGATGGGGAAGCATGGAAGCATTTTGATAATGTGTACACCCTTTGCCAGATAGCCTAGAAATGTTAGACTACGGCTGTGTACAGATAGTTTCACCTTATTCTCTAGTTCTGCCATGCCATATTCTTGTTGGCCAGTGTTTTTTACTCCATATATTTTTCGTCCTGAAATGTACATGACAAGTCCATTTATATTTTTAAGTTGTGTTATTCCGGGTCCCCGCAATCCAAAAAGTTTAATTGGCATTTTTCTACAACCATTGATAGATGAGCTTAAACAACTATATTTTGAAGGTGTTGTGATGTATGATAGATCAACTAAGTAGAATTTTGTCATGTGTGCTTATTTAATATGGACTATTAATATTTTTCTGCATATGGTATGTTGTCTGGTTGGATGACTGCTAAGCTTGCTTGTCGTTATTGAATGGAGCATAGTAAGACTTTTACCCTAAAGCATGACAGAAAAAAATTCATGGTTTGATTGTTATCGTCAATTCTTGTGAATGGACTACGAGTTCAAAAAGATGAAGCATGCATTCAGGAAAAACATGGTTGAGAATGATCCCCCACCTCCATCATTGATAGACCATCAAATTTGGGAGAGTGTTTCTAATCTGTCTAAAGTTACAAATTGTCCCATACATTCTAGACTTCCTGGATATAACTTTGAACATAACTGGACCAAAAAAAACATATTTTGGGAGTTGCCGTATTGGAAGGATAATCTTGCGACTCAATCTTGATGTAATGCATATTGCGAAAAATTATTTTGACAATTTGTTCAACACAGTGATGGATGTCAAGGGGAAGACAAAAGACAACCCAAGAGCTAACTAGACTTAAAAGAATATTGCAGAAGGAGGGAACTATGGCTGCAGGAACTACCAAATGGCAAAATTGTAAAGCCCAATGCTAGTTTTTCATTCACTATGGCTGAGAAACATGAAATATGTGCATGTGTGCAAAATTTAAGGATCCCAAAAGAATATGCTTCAAATTTAGGCAAGCGGATAAATCAAAATGAAGGGAAGTTGATAGGTATGGAAAGTCATGACTATTATGTATTCATGGAAACTTTGATTCCTATCGCTTTTCGCAATTTATCCGAAAAGATATGGAAGCCTATTACAGAGATAAGTCTTTTTTTAAAAAAATATTATGTTCTGGTTTGTTATTCGAAAGTAGTTTAAACAACATGGAGGAAAATATTCATGTTATATTACAAAACTGGAGAAAGTCTTTCCATGTGGCTTCTTTGATATGATAGAGCATCTTCCGATCCATTTTGTGAAAGAAGCCCATCTTGGTGGTCCTGTTCACACACGGTGGATGTATCCATTTGAAAGATAATGATTATTCATATAATAGTAATTAAATCTTTGTATAATCTAATCATTCATTAATATATTTGCATGCTTACATACATATATACAGAAAAATTAGAGGCTGCAAAAAATCAATTAAGCAGGAAGGACAGATTGAAAGGTCAATCGTGCAAGTTCATGTTACCAAAGAAACTGATGATTTTTACTCCTTTTACTTTGGGGATGAAGTCCCTTGTAGGAGTAATAGACAAAATCGCAATGATGAGGTGATAGTGATCCTATGTTTCCACCTATTTCGATTTTTAATCAAAGTGGATGAGGATCTAAAAGGCATGGAAGACGAAGCCTCACTAGTGTGAAATATTAATCAACTACGACCCATAGTTTACTTAATTGTCCCAAAATTCAGTCATATCTCGAGCAAGTGTTAAATTATGTTAACTTTAGATTATAAAGTTAAAATTGATAACTAACTCACAAAAATGTATTTGTCAATAACAACTTGTTTGTAAACATATGGGGCAACGAAGTTATATACACAAAATTTTTAACATGGTTAAAGAGTTATGTAAGTGTGAAAGTTTAAATATATTGAATCGATAAATATAATATATTCATTTTATACCCAATTGTATTATTTTTAATATAATCTGTAGGTATATGATGAATACTCAATTGCCAATCATTCACCATTTGTGAGAGAGATTGCATTCGGGCCTAATTCTCAAGTTCATACACTCCATAAGTACGTACCAATTATTTTAAGTTTCAAACTGAGAAAGTTTCTATGCATAAGAAAACCAATAACAGTGGTGTGTATGTTCAAGGTGATGTCGACGGTAATGGCCATACTATTGACTTTGGTGTCATTCAAGAGATTGTTGAACTAAGATATTCAGGCTAACCTAAGAAAAAGGTCATATTGTTTTGGTGTAACTGGTTTGATCCATCACAAAGAGGCACAAGAGTGGACCAACAACATAACATTATTGAAGTTAAACACACCAGATAATATGCAAGTTATGACACTTTTATCATTGTTCAAAATGCTAAACAAGTCTATCATGCTCCATATCCATTGCATAGAGATAAGGCTGATTGGTGCGTTGTTATTAAGACAAAGCCTGTGGAAAGAATAGAAATTGAGAATGTGCTAGATGTGGCATACCAAAATGATATTGCACTTGTTCAACAACAAGTTGATGTTGAGTTGAAAACCACACTAGAACATCTTCAACACATACAAGAAGAGATTTCTGATGATGATCTTGTAATACCAAACATTGAGAAAGAAGCAAACGAGGTATATGAATCATTTGAGGAGAAGGAACCGAAGGACAATAACTATGAAACAACTGAGGAGGAAGAATCGGTGGATGATGAAAATAAAAGAAGCGAGGGGGAATAGAACGATATATTATAACTAGTATGTACGTTATTTATTGTGCTAACATTAAATTTATTTAAAAAAATTTATATATCAAATTATTACTTTACATACAAATGTCATCTGGTGGTGATGGTGATAGACTTCGATATCATCTTGGGGCAAGCAGTTTTAGTATGGGCAAGAAGAAAAAGACTAGGACATGTATTGATCCTGGGGATATTCTAGGACATACTTACTCTGTCCATGATCTCCACAGACATGCAACTACTTTTCCAACCATTGAGGTTGTTCCGTTTAGGACTATGGATCCTATGAATTACCATAGTCAGTTTTGGAGACCATGCGACACTTTTTCTTCATCACAACCTTGGTTCAGTTCATATGACCAGTATATCTCGCTACCCATAGTGATTATTCCACGACCTCACATATTATTATCTTCGGGTACTCCATCTCCCAGTGTTCATTCTCCCTTATCTCAATTTCCTCACCCATCATCCCTCAGACTTAGAGATTCTACTGATGAGGCTGTCACTCCTCCATTGACTCAACATGATGTGTATCCTTCGGCATCATCTTTACTTGCTTCTGCTGCTACTCTCGAGGCAGCACCAAATGTCACAGGTTTAGCTCCTGGCTAGCAACACAGGCTTGGGAGAGTTTTGATAGTGCCTGATGGAGTCTCTTAAGTTTGTTCTTCTATTAGTTTTTGCTACATTACTAAATATTTATGAACTAATATGTTTATTATATGTCTTGCAAGTGGCATCCATCGAAGGATGCTGCCAGGGCCGTAAATGAGAGTGTTAGGAGGTTGTTTAATGAGCCTTATTACTCATGGGGAGAGATTCCAAACAGAATTTGTCAGCGCATGTTTAATTAGTTTAAGGTATATAATTAGTTTACATATTTATTTTAAGTTAATATATTATTTATAATATACTTTATATAACTAATACTCTAACATTTTTCTTATTATTTGTCCATACAATGTGTACTTGGAACGAAAAGTAGAATATGGTTATATCGACGTCATTTGAGAGGAGATTGAGCACCAGACTATCTAGCTAGCTCAAGAAATTACGAGATGATGGAAAACCCGGGGGTTGGTTGCAGCCACACATATATGAAGAGTTGTGTTGGTATTGGGATATCGACAAATTCAAAGATTTGTTTGACCAATCAAAAAAGGCTAGAGTAAGTCTGAAGGGTGGCTCGTTGCACACCGGAGGTGCAGAGAGTGTTGGGACTATTTCTCAGAAGATGGTAAGATTTTTAAATTTAAAGTTTAAATTCATAATCTTAAATACTTTTTATAATTAAATATTATTTTATTAACTATATAATTAATTTTTTATAGGAGCAAGAAATGGGATGGGTTCTATTTGAGCATGAGAATTTCAAGAGAAATCATATTACAAAGAAGGATAATGAGTCAAACCCAGACGTGTGGGTCGAGCCGAAGGATGAACAAGCATACCTAAGCTTCTAGCATTTATATACACATATACACACACATATGTAATATAGATTATTTTTTGTTATAACTTTTCGTTTTCGTATACGTATATATTAAGTATTCATTCTAACTCTAAATTATTTTTGCAATCTGCAGCATGACTGCGAGCAATATGTTCGAGAACTTGGAGATGATGTGCAACTTATGCCTAAACTGTCCGATCAAATTTGGATTGAGAAAGTAGTTGGCGGGAGCCACAAACACTGTATATATAGGATGGGCTCTAGGAATGGCATATGAAAAATTCAATCAAGTTTAGAAGGCACTAGATCATTGACATAGGCCGAGACCCTTAACCAAGTTCAGTTGACTGCCATGTCTTAGAAAATAGAACAACTTTCAAGTGCATTTGCAGCTTCTGAGGCAAGGAGGGTTGAGCAACAAAAGAAATTATACAAATCAAAGAACAAGTGCTCAACCTCAACCATAGGCCATTACCGCGTCCTTCCGCTCCCGAATATGAAGAAAATGATGATGATGAGTTTGTTGAAAATAGGTTTTTTGGAAGTTTAGTTATTTTTGGTACTTTAATTATATTTTGGGCACTTTAAACTATTTTGATGAACTTTATGTTTGTTTAAAACATTATAATTGTTGGATTTTATTCGTTTTTAATGTTTATTTTTTATTGGTGTTATGTATTTTGTATGTTGAACTTGTTGTTACTGCTATCGGATAGCTTCTTTGGAGTAGAATGGACTTTTAATATTGCTGGTGAGCAGCAAAAACTATAGGTTTCTTCTGTAAAAAAATGCCAAAAAAGCGATGGACAGGATCACTATGTCCGTCGCTTTTCTGCAATTTTTTAAAAAAAAAATTCAGAAAAGCAACGAACATGGACCTTATGTCCATCGCTATTAAATTATTTTAATTATTTTTAAAAAAAGTGACGGATACAGACCCCATGTCCATCACTTTTTAATTTTTTTTTAAATATATTTTTTCAAAAAAGCGACAGACAGGGACCTCATGTCCGTCACTTTTGTAAATTTTTAAAAAATATTTTTTTAAAAAAAGTGATTGACAGGGACTCTATGTCCATTGCTTTTTTTTGAAAATTTTTTAGTAAATAGTAAAAGCGATGCATTCCATCTCTTTAAAGCAACGCAGTCCATCACTTTTATAAAAGCGTCGAGTAAAATAGTGACGGAATGTATTGAGTCGCTTTTTCGTCGATTTTGACGAAAAAGCGATGTAGTCCATCGCTTTTGTCTATCATTTTTGAAGCAATTTTTTTAGTAGTATTGTCTATATGATAATTGTTGTGACTATTATGATAGAACTTACATTAGTGCAAAGAAAATTTGGAAACCATTGTAGAGTAAATAAGATATGGAAGAAGCTAGAGCGAAAAAATATGTTGCTAGTCGATTTTTTCATTCCCAAATGGTTGAAAAGAAATTAATGGTTGATCAAGCTCAAAACTTCATCATGATTGTCAGAGAGTTTAGATTTGAGGAGGTCAAAATTGACGATAACCTTATTTTTTGTGGCGTATTGATAAACTTCCGCCTTCTTGGAAGGAATTTCAAAAAAATATGCACCACAAATAAAAGGAAACTTCTCTTGAGACATTGACAATGAAAATCCACATGGAGGAGGAGGCAAGGGGCCAAGATGCACTATTGCAATTAGAAGAGAGCAAAACACATTGAAAGTAAATTTAGTTACTTCGAATAATGTTACTCTTGATTCTCACAAAAATACTTTTACGAAGCCTGAGAAGAAAATCTTCAGAAAAAAGAATAATATACCTCCCAAGAAAAATAATGGTGAAAATAATCAAGAACAAAATCAACAAGTTCAAAATAAAAGATCGTTCTTTGTCTGTGGCAAGAGTGAACATATTGCTTGATTTTACAAATATGAGAAACGTGGTCCTACACCTCAGGAAAACATTACCAAAGAGCCTTTTGTGGCGGTGATCACAAGCATATTTATTGTTGAGAATGTTGATGGATGGTGGGCTGATTTTAGTGGAAACCATCATATCTTTTATAACAAAGACTAGTTTTAAAAATATACTGCTTTTGAGGAGCCCAAAACCACCATGCTTAGTGATGCACAGACTATTCAAGTGTTTGAAACGGGAGATGCCAAATTGTATTTTACCTCAGGAAGGGTAATAACTTTGAAATATGCATTTTTCACTCCTTCCATGAGAACAAATTTGATGTTTAGTTTTCTTTTTAATAAAACAGGCTTCAAATAAATTATTGAATCTGATCAATATGTGATAGTGAAAATGGGTATTTTTGGGGGAAAAGGGTATGCTTGTGATGAGATGTTTAAACTAAATGTTGAAATGAATAAAATTTCTAGTTCTTTTTACATACTTTCTTTCACAAATTTTTTGCATGCTCATTTGTGTCACAACAGTGATCGATATTTTGGAATCATGAGTAGTTTAGGGTTAATCCCAATGGTTAAAAAGGATTTTGAAAAATGTGAGGCTTGTAGTAAAGTAACGATCACTAAAAAGTCTCATTTTCAAGTTGAAAGAAAAACTGGTTTATTAGGATTAGTTCACACTGATATTTTTGAACTTGGAGGAATTTTAACTCGTGGAGGAAATAGATATTTTATCTCATTGATAATTTTTCTAAGTTTACATATGTTTACTTAATGAAAAATAAAAATAATGCTTTTGAGTATTTTTAAAGTGTATTTCCATGAGGTTGAAAATCAATTTGGAAGGAAAAAAAAGAACAGAAAGTTCTAGAGGCCGTGAATATGAGTCAAATAAGTTTAGTTCTTTTGTGAGATCAATGGAAATAATTCATGTAACTAATCTTCCTTATTCCCCTGCATTTAATGGTGTAGCGGAAAGGAAAAATAGAACTTTGGTTGAATTGACTAATGTCATGCTTATTGAGTCAGGTGCAACTTTAAGTGTTTGGGGTGAAGCTATTTTGACTTCTTGTTATGTGTTGAATAGTGTGCCTCATAAAAAGTCTAAACTAACTTGTTTTGAGTTGTGGAAATGTCACAAGCCGAACTTGGGATATCTAAGAGTTTGGGGATGTCTAGCCTTTGTGAGGCTAATGGATCCCAAGATTACAAAGTTGGGTAAGAAAGTTGCTACTTGTGCTTTTCTTCATTATGCTTCAATAGTACATCCTACAAAAATTTTTTATACTTGAAGATGATGTTATTATTGAATCAGGTGATGCTATTTTTCATGAAAATAAATTTCCTTTTGATTCTAAAAATAGTAAGGGTCAAAGGATTGAACATAATATTTTGTCGCTACCTAGTTCTTCTACTTATACTTTGAAAAATAAAGAAATTGATATTTTTGTATTAAGAAGAACTAAAAGAGCTAGAATAGAAAAAGATTTTGGTCTTGATTTTTATGTTTTTAGTGTTTGAGATGACCCTGTCACTTTATAAAAAAAATTTATCTTCACATTATGCAATTTTATGGAAAGAGGCTGTAAATGATGAATTGGAAGTACTAATATCTAATAAAACTTGGAATTAGTAGATTTACCACGGGATTGTAAAACAATTGGTTGCAAATTGGTCTTATGAAAAATGTTAAAATTAGATGGATCGATGGATAAATATAAAGGTAGACTAGTTGTAAAAGAATTTAAGCTACTTGAAGGCCTAGAGCTTTTTGATACTTTTTCTTCGGTAACTAGAATTATATTCATTAGACTTTTGATTGCTATGACTGCAATTTTTTATTTGCAAATTCACCAACTGGATGTAAAAATTACTTTTTTAAATGGAGACCTAAATAAAGAAATTTATATGGAACAACCCGATGGTTTTATTGAAGCAGGCCGAGAAAGCAAAGTATGTAAACTTACTAATTCCCTATATGGCTTGAAACAGGCATCAAAGTAATGAAATGAAAAGTTTGATTCTTGCATGATTGAAAATGATTTTAAAACAAATGAGTGTGACAAGTGCATATATATAAGTCGTGGAACAATTCACATGTTATTATTTGCCTATATGTTGATGATTTATTAATTTTTGCTCTAATATGAATGTTATTGATGAAGCAAAAAATATTCTTAGAAGCCATTTTGATATGAAAGATCTTGGTGAGACAAATTTCATTTTTGGAATAAAAATTACTAGAACATGTCGTGGAATTTTCCTTGACCTATTACATTATGTTGATAAAATTTTGAAAAACTATAACTTTCTTGATTGCAAGCATGTTTTAACTCCTTTTGATTCTAATGTTCAGTTGTTTCCTATACAAAGTGGAAATAATATGATAAATCAAAGAGAATATTCTAGCTTAATTAGAAGTTTGAGATATGTCACTGATTGTGCTAGGTCTGATATTGCTTGTGTGATAGGAGTACTTAGCAGGTTACTAGCAAATCAGGTAATGAACATTGGCTTGCTATAACAAGAGTTATGAGATATTTAATTGGAACAAAATCTTGTGATTTGTTCTATAGAAATATCCTGCTAGACTTGAAGGCTTTTCTGATGCAGATTAGAACACTTTATCAGGTGATTTCTATTCTACCACAGGTTATATTTTTACTTTGGGTGGTGTTGTTGTCTATTGGAAATCTAGAAAGCAAACTATCACTGCTAACTTTACAATGAAGGCTAAACTAATTTCTTTAACTCTAGCTAGTAAGGAAGTAAATTAGTTAAGAGATTTGTTATTTCAAATTTCTTATTTTGAAAAATAATTCCTCCTATTTTAATTCATTCTAAAAGCACTGTTGCGATTGTTAGAGTTCAAAACCATTATTACAATGGTAAATGTAGACCTATAAGGAGGAAATACAATAATGTAAGATCATAATTGACAAGTGGTACCATTAATGTTGATTATGTCAAATCTTGTGATAATCTTGCAGATCTTCTTATGAACTTCTTAGCAAGATAAATGGCCTGGAGAACATTGAGTGGGATGGGATTGAAGCTTATAAATTCCTGAGTCATATATGAGGAATCCCAACCTGGGGACTAGAGATCGTATAATCGGGTTTAGATGGAATAATGAATCATATGATGACTTGTGGAGAAAAATGCACTATTTTTTATTCCCTCCCTATGATGTGAGTGCATTATTTCCTGTAGTAAATGTTGAGGTTGAGTTTTAAAAAACCCTTAATGAAAATCTGTAGCCCATATGGGCGGAGTGTTAGTTATACAGGAGCACTCTTGACAGATTTCACTTATATGAGTGTGGAAGTAGGCCGCTTCATATGAGAATTGTGCTTATTCTCAAAGACACTCATGAAATTGGGATAGTACAAGATCGAAATGTGTTGGCTAGTAAAGCTTATGTCAACTTATTATGTGTGAGCAGTAATATTTTATTTCTCTTATGCTACATAGTTCAAGAATGAGACCACTACGACTCTGGAGTAAAAATTACTGTTTCACTAAATGGAGATTCAATGTAGAGCACGCCGTCATTATGTATAATATTCTTCCTTCAGCTGATAGACTCTCTTATATAATATCAAAATGAGTGGGGATTGTTGGTACATAAGAATTTTAATATTAATCTTTAATATATTAATTTGTTTAAGAGTGTTGCACTTAGTTTCTGGCACCCGTTGCCAATAAGGCCCTGGATAACCAACCAATATCTATGTGCTTTCTATACATATTATGAGGGATTTCTACATCCAACATGCCTTTAAGAAAGTAGACAGTAATAACAAGCCAAAAGAAAATGCATATGTCTAGGTCGTTGGGGCCACAGTGTTTAAATTACGAGACATGACCACACTTTAATTTACATAGTCTACAAAGCCTCTAGATAAGAAAAAGTATCTGATAAGGGTCGAGACAAGCCCTGCCTCGACTAACTATACAATACAAAAATATAAGCTCTAGGCACACAAAGCTCTGAAGCAACTTGGATCTTGGTAACAACAGCTGGATATCCTGTACTCATATTGGGGAGATCTACTAGCACCTGTACCTGCAGCATGAAATGCAGGTCCCCCGTTGTTAGACCCTGCATTTCTTTAAATTAAGGATAATTATCCAATGGGAAAATTTTCTTGTGGATATCATGTAATTTGAACTTAAGTATATTTCCGGTGAGTATCAAGTGAATTTTGGCATGCATAATTAAGTTTGAGTCGGAAGT
>JAOTQR010058877.1:0-14045 GCA_025774065.1 Solanum ossicruentum | reverse complement strand
TTTTAAAAGATTTTTCTGTTAGGTTTTTTAAAATATTTTTATGGTTTCCTAATTATCCATAAAATTAGGTGGCGACTCTGTCTCCTTTCGAATTTCGAGAATTAATTTTGCTTAAATTAATTAAGTTTAGATTGATTATCGATTTTCGAATAATTTTTAATTTTTCTTTAAAATCGGTCATTTTTCATGATAACACCTAATTTTGACACCATCAGGTAATATTGACTTGCTATTGCAGGTTACCAAGAAGAATTTCTTTATAATATTTATTTATTTATTTATTTACTCATATTTTTAAAAAAATAAAACACAATTTGTCACGACCCAAGCATAGGGCCTAGACGTGACACATCAAATGGGAAACCCGAAGGAACCCCAATCAAGCCTTTTAATATATCATTACACATCCTTGATTGCGGAAGTAATAAAACAATAATTAGAGATAGTAAAAAGGGAACATGGACTAAGGGACATCTTTCATATCATAAAGTATCAAAAGATTCAAGAGAGTCAAGTCTCATAGCATCATTGCATAACTTGTCCAACAACACCTCTAAAAATAGAACTTAGCGAGGGCCTAGACAAACAACCGGGCTCATCCTCATAGTCAAGCATACAATAAAGAAAGGAGAGTCTATACATAGTATAAATCAAGAGAAGTATATCCTCAAAGTTGAGGACTCACCAACTTGCTTTGAGAGATGTCTCACTAGCCACGTGGAGGAGGAGGATGATCAAGTGGGGCTCCGGTTCCTACATGGTAACATCATGTAGGCATAGAGTATGCATTAGTACATTGAATGTACTAAGTATATAGGATGCAATGCAACATTAGATAGGCAACATAACCAAAATGCATAATTAGGCAATAAATGAGCGTATAACAATATGGCATGCATGAATGATACTTGGAGTAAACATGCTTATGCATAAATCATATTACATATGTAGGAATACACCATTATCATAGACCAAACAACTTAGTACTTGGTATCTAAGGTAGATCACCCCTTAGAAGTGACTGAGGTACCAACCCCTCAATTGGTTGACGACATGACCACCCTCCGTCGGAAGTTATTAAGGTACCAACCCTCAATTGGTTGATGGCTAACCACCCTCATCCTAGGTGATTGAGGTACCAACCCTTCAATTGGTTGATGGCTTACCACTCCTATCCTACGTGATTGAGGTATCAACCGTTCAATTGGTTGATGGCTTACCACCCCCATCTGAGATGATTGAGCTACCAACCCCTCAATTGGTTGATGGCTTACCAACTCATCCAAAGTGATTGAGGCATCACCCCTCAATTGGCTGCGATCAACTCATAACACATAAATATTTCTCATGGAATCAACACAAACATAACATTCATTCATCATCATAAAGTCACTTAACTCATATGCCAAGCATTAGGCTTTCAACAACTCAAGATACATTAAAAGGACATTTTATCAAACACTTGGTGGGTGTGCAATACTAGTGTAAAACTATGCAATTCAAGAGCGAAATCATGCAAAAAAAAACTTAATGTAAAACCACCCACCAACACTTGGTAATACCCTCATGTAACATACACAAAAATCCTTCATCAAATCTCAAGATAGATCTAAGATTCATAGCTCAAAACATGCTTAAATAGTCACACTTTTACATAACCCCAACATAGTTCATAGTAAAGTTCATAATAGAAGACCCATAAGTAAAATCAACATAGAAACATGTAATTTAGGTAAAAAAAAAGGAAGCTTGGACACCATGGGTGAAAGGATCCATTGGTTAAAACCCATATACCATGACCTTGGAGAAACCTTGATGAAGATTGGAAATAGAGACTTGAAGCTTGAGTGAAATCCTTAAGAGCCGGATGAGTTTTGAGACTTAAAATTTAGGGTGAAATATTAGTCTAAGTGTTTGAGAGAGTATTGGATAATGTCTTGTATGTTATGATGGTGAAATATGGCTAAGTATAGGTATTTTCACGTATGGGTAGGCTTAGGCCCAAGATCCAAAAATCTTGGACCAAACTAAAAATAACTGGGAAAAAATAACACTAGTCCGCGCCCCTGGTTGCATTGCGTCAGGGCGCGGACTCATTTTGGATAACTAAAGTTTGGAAAAATAAAATTTTGATTCCTTTGCTCTAAAATCAGGGTTAGACCCATCTCTTACTCAATTTTGCCCCTTTATCAAGAATATGAAGTCGGATTTTTGATATCACGTACGAATTTTGAGATATATGGAGATTATGATTCTAGGCACTTCCGAGGCACATTTTCGGTCACTTTTTGGGGTCGTTTAACAATTATTATTCTTTCTCTTTCTTTTCTACTTCTCTACGTTTTATCCTCTCTCTTCCTCTTTGGCAAATATTTTTATCTTTTTATTGACTTCTTCCACTACAATCTAACTATCTTTTTCTTAATTATTCTATAAACATATACATCCATTTTTTTCTCCTTCACTATGTAGTATTTTGTACATTCTTTTTTCAATACATAAGAATTGCATTTTTTATATGTATAATCAAGCTAACTTTTTTATATATTTTTAGTTTAGCTTATTGATTCTAGGATTCATATTTTTTTTAACAAAATTAAGTATTTTTTGAAGTTTTTGTTTCATTTTTCTATTATTGTATTTTTCATTGAAGACGAAAAATCTCTTGAACAACTCCCTTCATCTTCCTTCTCTTTCAAATCTTGTTTTTTATTACATATTTTGTTAGAATTATTATTGTTACAAATGTGAATGTCACAAATTAAGTTTTTTTTAAAAAAAATAAAATGAAAGATGAACATAATAATTTAAGAAAAATGAAAGGAATAAAAATAAAAAGAAAAGATAAGAAAGAAAAAAAAATCTAAAAATTAGGAAGGAATTTGGATTATAGTATAATTAGAATTCAAATTACCTTTAATGTTTTTCTAAATTATATTCTTTTCGAAAAGTATAAATGTTAATTGAAAAAATTATGACAGTTATCTTTAAATTTATCTGATGATATAGAAAATCTTGTACACTAACGACGCATATAATTTAAACTCAATATCTATATTTATTTGATAAAAGAAAAACAAGACCTCTTCCATTAAAATTTACGTGAATAGTTTAACTAGATACAAGATTTTAAAAAAGATAAAAAAGATTTTACAATATTTTAAAATTGTTATTATATAAATAAATTTTAACTTTTTTTTCCTACATAGGATAGTAGACTCTTTGGCCCAAATAGTGGGACCCAACATGAATAAGTGTTGACAGTCTCATTTAATATTTGTCACATAAGAAATTGTTTCATTTTTTTAGAACCAAACTAGTGGGGAAAGTCCATGGTAGCACGAGCCTAATATAAATTATATTTTTGTCTCAATTTAATATAATATTGATAGATTTTTTCTATATATTTTAGATGATACTATAAAATTATAATTGAAGCAACTAAAGAAATATTATGAAGTCATTGAACCAAATAGGTCAATATGAAATTGCCTTAAAATGATTAAATTAAAACGCCCACAAATTATGTTTATTAGTCTACCAGAAGTTGCTCAAGCTAGTAGCCAATATAAATTATTTTTTAGTCTCAATTTATGTGACATCGATAAATTTTTATATATATTTCAAAAACTATGAAACAACTAAAGAAATATTACAAAACAGTTGAAGCAGACACGTCAATACGCAGTTGCTTTGAAAAAATTAAATTAAAAAATAGGCGAAATATATTTTTTGTTGATCTCACATAATAAAGGGGAAGAAGCAGGAAGGACAATCGGAAGCAGCTCAAGCAGATAGTTACGACTGAAAGCTGCTGCCTTATTTCCTTATATATAGGTAGTAACACACACAAAAAAAAAGGTTATATAAATTAAAATAGAGGGAATTCTCCATTTTGGTATTTTTGTCTTCGTGTTTCGTTTTGCTTTTTTTTTTTTACTGGATAAAGCAAAAAATATTTTTTTCAGTGGGTAATTTGAATTTAATTTTAATAAGACAAATATTTTTAACTTTAATATTATAGAAGATAAATAAGTTATAACTTACTGGACTGCAAATTTCAATTATTTTAATGTGGCAAAATAATTTTTTGACTTTATAATTATAGTGCATAATGACCATACGTGAAGATCGACGCTTCTTTAATTTGGAGATGCTTTATTTTCATCTCCTTCATTATGTTTTTACATATATTACAAAATATTAGGGAAAATTAAACTTGTGTCCGCAAATTATTTACATTCATATACCTTTTTACATTTTATACCTTCATATTATTAAAATTCATCCCTCTAATATTAAAATTCGTACGCTGGCGTCAGCACCCACCTTGCACGATATACCAATAGGGCATAAATATACGAATAGGGTATCACAGAGGGTTAAACTCAATCCTATATGATATCGATAAAGTATCACAAAAAATATATTTTCTACTAATTTAGAAATTAATAAATAAATTTGTAACTTTAATAATTTTCTCTTAATTATTTTATTTATTAAATAAAAAATTCAAAATTATATGATAGAGATAGGACATCAATATACCGACGAACTATAAGAAGAATATATTTTCTACTAATTTAGAGTTCGATAAATAATTTTATAACTTTAATAATTTTCTAGTCCTACACGATCTCGATTTGGTACAGATATACCAATGGAGTATCATAATAAATATATTTTCTACTAATTTAGAGTTTAACAATTTTTTTTATTTGTTTCTTATTTATTTCTTAAAAGAATATAATCCTATATGATCCAAATGGGTATCAATATACTGACAGAGTATCAAAGAGGATTGAGCTCATTCTGTATGATACCGACGTGTTATATATTTACCGTTAGAGTATATTTCATAATATTTTATATTAATATCAGCATGATGTCAAAGCGAAATAAAAATGGGTAAATGGGTAAGAAGGTAATAGTTTAGAACATTGGTCCATTAAGGGTAAATAGTTTGGACTAGGTCTATTAAGGGTAAAGAATTCAAATTACGCATATTTTGTATACTTTTTCAAAAATATTATTGGATTGGGTCCATTTTGTAATGACCCCCAATTTAGGAGCCCTAAATACAGAAATGTTGAGCTGAAAAGTGACTTGAAATCTGGGTTATGGGACCAGTTACGGTCCGTGAGTTGTTATACGACCTGTAGTATTGATTCTTAAAAATAGAACTTCAAGAAGGGAAAAATTTTCTAAGTGTTGGGTAACCCATGAACCAAGTTACGACCCGTAGATGAGGTCGCAAGTGAGACCCTAAGCATAAAGGAAATTTGGAATTTTGGGGAAGGTGACTTACCAGTTATCAATCGGCTCATTGACCAGGATATGGTCTGTATATGGTTTTGTGGAATGAGGTTAATAATAAGGAGAAAACTTGGCTAAGTGTGGAAGGACTCTATGAGTCCTACAACGGTTCATAAGTAGTTTCATGGCCTATACTGTCGATCATGGTTTTTGATTCAGGAAACGTCAACTTTCAGGATTTTCGAGTGTGTCATCAGATGATGAGACTTACCACCCGTAAGTCAAACCTACGACCTATAATCGAGGTTTCATAAGCTGCTTTTGACAGTTTTTAATATGGGACAATTTGGTCATTTCTCAAAATTCTATTACTACACTACGTCATTTTGGGAATGGAAAGGGACATAGTTCAGGCTTGAAGCCCTAATTCCTATTATTCTTCACTCTCAAATTCTCTAAGAAAAAAAAAAGCTCTCAAGACTAGGTAAGAACAAGGCTAGGGCTTTTAAGGTTTCTTCCCCAAAGGCTTCAATTCTATTCTCTCTAGTCTCCATGTATGTGAGTTGAATTATGGGTACCCTTTTCACTCATAATGTCCATTATTACGCATTTTTACCTTTTCTTTAAGTTTCTCAATTTAAAGTGCATGCTTATGATGATTTTATGACCCTTATGTTATTATATGATAACCATAAAGTTTAATGACTATTTTATTAAGAAAATATATACATGTTTGGAATATGATGATGATCTCATGATTAGGGTGACTTTGATGTTCCTTTTTTTAAAAAAATTCTATGACTTATGTGATTTATAATTGTTACATACATCAATTAAGCCCACCTTATTTTCAATAAAAGTTTTTGCCCGTAAAAGAATGGCGAAGAGAACAACCGCAGTCAAAAGTCTTGAAGTCAGCAATCCAAGTTCCAGCTCCGGGAGACGAATTTATGAACTACCCCCGGAAAAGAATTCCTACCACCACGGTAGCCCGAAAGTGAGAAATCAAGGGCTATCTGAAGTGAAGGAATCAATGTTGGACTTATTGGATCCTTAGCAATTGGGGAAAGCCCTAGACCTGATAGAGGTAAATGTCTACGAGTTATCAAAGGCTTCCGCTTGAAAGGCCAGTTTGAGGAAATTAAAGATGGGAATGAGAATATCATATAGAGCTTCAAAAGTTAAGGTTTACGAAAATTATATATATGATGGTTATTGCCCTAAAAGTTCTTTAAGAAAGATTCTTAAGTTCGAGTTACTCCTTTGATTTATACTTATGATTCTAAGGGTGAAACACCTCAAAAATGTGCTTTGAAAATACCTATAATCGTGATTTCAATATATCTCAAAATTTGTGCATGAAATCGAAAATCTGACTTCATATTCTTAATTAGGGTGCAAAATTGAGTGGGTAATAGATATAACCTGGATTTAGAAGACCCGTAGCAAAAAAAATTTTTGTTAGTTATTCACAAACCAGTTGGAGTTCACAATGGCTCCACGAGCGAATAGTGTCGCGAAGTAGAGTTAGTACTTCCTTAATTTTTTGTTTCAGCTTAGGAGCATTGGGGTCATGGCGCCATGCCCACTTCTGCATGAAAACACCAATATTTAGCCATTTTCAACCCCATATCACTCTAAAACCCTCTCTAAAACCTCTCAACCATTTTATCAAAAATTCTCATCCAAATTCAAGTGTCTCAAGCTTAGTTTCGGATCTTAAGAACTCCATTCAAACGTCAAGGCTATATCAATGAATCCTAAAATTTAGGTATGTGGGTTTCATCCATTGGGTCCTTTCACCCATGGAGCCCATTTTTCCTTTTCATGAAAATTACATGTTTTCAAGTTGTAACATCTATTAGTATCTCTTATTATCGATTTTGATTATAAATTATTTTGAAGTTCTATTAAATGTTGATTGATTATGCATGTCTATCTATTTCAAGCTTATACTATGAATTGGTTTTGTTTATTAAGACTATGCATGTTTTGGGCTATGAAACTGTGATCTATTATGAGATTTGATGATGGATTTCAAGGTATCTTACATGAGGATTTTGCTATGTGTTGGTAGGTTTATTTACATTGAGTTTTATCATATTATTTCACTCTTGAATTGCATGATTTTGAATTAGCATTATACACCTACCAAGTGTTTGATAAGATGACTTGACAAAGATTCTCAAGTTGTTGATGAACTACTATATGGTTTATAAGTCAAGTGACCTTATAATGATTAAGGGATTGTATATATGCATTGAATTCATTAAGAGTATCTATTGTTTTGCAAGTTGACCACACTTTGTTGAGGAGTGATGTGCCCAATCACCTTGTTGAGGTTACATGCCTCGACCACCTTGTTGGAGGGTGATATGCCCATACCACCATGTTGAGGGGTGTATACCTCAACCACCTTGTTAGGGGATGACATGACCATACCACCATGTTTAGGGGTGTATACCTCGACCACCTGCTGGGGGGGGGAGGGTTATATGCCCACACTACCATGTTAAAGTCTACATACCTTGACCACCTTGCTGGGGAGTGACATGCCCATACCACCGTGTTGAGGGGTGAATACCTCAATAACCTTCCAAGGGGGTGACATGCCTTGGGTTCCAAGTAATACTTTGCTTGGTCTAAGTTGGTTGTTGCCTACACATGTGATCTACATTACCAAGTTATGTAATTCACAAGCATGTTTTATCAAGCATTAATTGTGCATGCCATGTTGATATTATACTTATCCATTGGTTATGCTTATGTATTTTTACTGTATTGGCTTATATCTTGTTGCATTGCATCCTATATACTTAGTACATTCAAACGTACTAACGCATATTCTAAGCCTATATGATGTTACCTTGTAGGAATCAGAGCATCTCTTGATCATCCTCCACATGGCTAGTTTTTGCATTTCAGAAGATAAACTTTGGTGAATCCTCTAGTCAGGGGACACTAGCTATTCTACTCTTACTATTTGATAGCTCTTTATGTTGAACACTTGATACTATGAGGGTGATCCCGAAAAATATCTTGGCGCCCACTCCAATCGATGTTAGAGATGTTGTTGGAACAATTGATGTACTTATACTATGAGCTTGACTCTAGAGTATTTTATGATTATAAAAGACTTCCCTTAGTCCCATTTCCCTTATTTATACCTCTTGTTTTTTTATTATGCTTTCATGACTAAGGATGTGTGATTGATATGCTAAGAGGCTTGTTTGGGATCCTTTTAGGTTCCCATTCGCCGTGTCATGTCTAGGACCTAGGCTTGCGTCATGACAAACCTGATATTAGAGCACTAGTTTGTTAATGGTCCTCGAAGTCCAACATATCACGTCAATTAAAGTCTTATTCATGGTTGTGAAGCGCGCCACAACTATGAATGGGAGGATGTGAGGCGCTTTAGGAAATGTTTCACTTTCTCATGGTCTATATCGTGCTTTAGATGTAAGTGTAAGTCTTTTTCCCTAATGAATGCTTTACATATATATATATATATATATATATATATATATATACTAGATCATGCCGATTCAAAGAGGGAGACTAAGGAGAGCCTGTACATCCTACGAGCAACCGACTCCTCCCATTCCTTAAGGTGGAGGGGTAGCTAAAGATGAGTTCCGAGCATACTATTACAATGTTAGCTCATGCTATGACCAACCAAATTCACCAAGGGGTCCAAGCCCCTCATGCTTCTAACCCTGCCTCAAGGGGGAGGGATTTTTCAAAGATGAATCCACCAGAGTTTTATGGGTCCAAGGTGGATGAGGATCCCCAAGAATTCATCGATGAGGTGTATAAGGTGTTGTCTATTATGGGGTCAATTCGGAGGAAAAAGCAGAGTTGGCAGCCTCCCAACTTAAAAGGGTGGCTCAAATTTGGTTTGCAAAATGGATGTCGGAGAGGAGAGATAATGATACTATTCCTTGGGATGAGTTTAAAGTTGTATTCCTCAACTAGTTCTTTCCTATACAGCTAAGAGAGGCTAAAATGATGGAGTTTATGAACCTCAAGCAAGGTTCCATGAGTTTGAGTTAAGTTCAACCAAATCTCCAAGTATGCCCCACAATTGGTTACGGAGCCGACATCAAGGATGAATAAATTTGTGTCGAGTGTGTCCGACTTGGTTAGTGAGGAGTGTCGTACTGCCATGCTAGTAAGTGATGTAGATTTGTCCCTCCGCATGAAATATGCCAAGCAACTAAAGGGGGAAAAGCTTAGAAAAAGAAGAAGTGGTGAATCCAAGAGGGATCGTTTTGAAGGTGGATTCCGAAATTCCAAGAGCGGCCAATTTCCTGAAGGCCATAAGTTCCAAGGCCAAGGATTTTCCAATGCTCCTAATAGTAGGTTTGCTAATGACAATCCAAGATCCAAGGTGGTGGTGTGGTGAGTAACCCTATGTGCCAAAGATGTGGTAGGAACCATAGTGGCCAATGTTTAAAGGACTCTAATGCTTACTATGGTTGTGGTGAAGTGGGTCATAAGGTGATTGATTGTCCTCATGCTCGAAACAAAGGTAGAGATGGTCACGCATAAGGCCAAGGTGCAAATGCAAGTCAAAAGGGAAGACGAGGCCAACAAGGGGGTGCTCCAAGGGAAAATAGATTCTATGCTCTTCATGGGAGACAAGGGGTGGATGAGGTGCCCGATGTCATCATCAATATGCTAAAGGTTTTTGATTTTGATGTGTATGCTTTGATAGACCCGAGTGACACTCTTTCTTTTATTACTCCTTTTGTTGCTAAAAAGCTTTATATTAGTCCCAAACTATTGTGTGAACCTTATGAAGTGTAAACCCTCATTGGTGAGTCCATTGTTGATAGAAGAGTCTTCAGAAATTAGCCCATGTTCATCTTGCATAAAATTTTTCCTTGTGATTTTACTGAGTTAGATATGGTGGATTTTGAATCATTCTTGGGATGGATTGGTTGCATGCATATTATGCTTCTATTGATTGTAGAACTCATAGGGTTAAATTCCAATTTCCTAATGAACCTATCCTTGAGTGGGAAAGTTCTGATGTGGTGGTGAAGGGTAGATTCATTTCTTGCCTTAAAGCCCAAAAGTTGATTTCTAAGGGTTGTCTCTATCATCTTGTGAGGATTAAGGATGTTGAGTCAAAAGTCCTTCCTATTGAGTTAGTTCCGGTGGTTAATGAGTTTATTGATGTCTTTCTCTATGAGTTTCCCAGTGTTCCTCTAAAAGGGAAATAGATTTTGGTATAGACCTCTTTCTCGGTACTCAATCCATTTTTATTCCCCTTTACTGTATGGCCCCGACAGAGTTGAAGGAGCAATCATGGGATTTATTGGAGAAGGGTTTTTTAAGGCCTAGTAAGTCACCTTGAGGTGCACCAGTGTTATTTCTGAAGAAAATGGATGATTCTCTTAGACTCATTGGTTACCGACAACTTAAAATAGAGTCACTTTAAAGAACAGGTATCCTCTACGAAGGATTGATGAACTATTTGATGAACTTCAAGGGGCTAGTTACTTTTCTAGGATTGATCTTCTATCCGGGTATCTTTAAGTGAAAGTGAGGTAGTGTAAGATTCCCAAGACAACTTTCCATACTAGGTTTGGGCACTTTGAGTTTGTGGTTATATCATTTAGGTTGACTAACACACTGGCTATATTTATTGATCTTATAAATAGGGACTTTAAACCTTATCGTGTCTTGTTTGTGGTGGTTTTTATTGATGATGTCTTGATTTATTCCCATAGTGAGGAAGAGCATGTGAATCACTTGATGGTGGTTTTGGAAATCTTGAGGAGGAGAAGTTGCATACTAAATATGAAAAATGTGAGTTTTGGTTGAAAGGGGTTGCTTTTCTAGGGATGTGGTATAGGGTGATGGCACTAAGGTGGATCCTAAGAAGATGGAGGTGATTAGAAATTGACCTAGACCTTTGACTCCATTCGGACATTAGAAGTTTCTTAGGTTTGGCAGGTTATTACTAGAGGCTTGTAAATGATTTCTATTCTATTGCTTCTCCCATGACTAAGTTGACCCAAAAAGAGGCGAAATTTGTGTGAACCGATGAGTGTGAAAAAATTTTCCAAACATTAAGAGATAAGCTTGTCTTCATTCCTATCTTGTGTCTACCAGAAAGGTTGGACGGATTTGTTGTATATTGTTATCACTCAAGAATTGGTTTGGGGTGTGTTTTGATGCAAAGCGGTAAGGTGATATCGTATTCCTCTAGACAAGTTAAGGTGCATGAGAAGAATTACCTCGCCCATGATCTTGAATTGGCAACCATCAGAACCCTAAGAATGACGGGAAGTGCATGGCAGTTACTACTCCTAGTGGTAAGAGTACCATTGATCCTCCCATGCTAGTAGATTATGATGATGTTTGAGAGGAAGCAATCAACGTCAAGGATGTGGTGTTATGCCGAAAAATGATCGACTTTAAAGAAAAATTGAAAATTGTTCGAAAATCGAGAATCAACCTAAACTTAATTAATTTAAGCAAGATTAGTTCTCGAAATTCGAAAGGACACAGAGTTGCCACCTAATTTTACGGATAATTAGGAAACCATTAAATATTTTAAAAGACCTAGCAGAAAAATCTTTTAAAATCCAGAGAAAACAGGTTGGGGTTCACATTTCCACTTCGAGAAGGTTTTACGCACTCGAAATGGCCGCTAAATGTGGTTATCTGGCGATTAGGTAATTTGACTAACTTTGTTTGACTTGAAAAATGTTGACTGATTTTATTGATTTAATTTTGAAAGGTTTTGACTCAACTTGAAAAGATTTGACTAAACTTGAAAAATTGACTAAATTTAAAAATTGAACTAACATAATAAAAATCAAATTTTTATTTTTTATTTATTTTTTCTTTTTATTTTGTTTTAATGCAAAATACCTTTAAAAAGTAATAATAAAATAAAAAAATAAAAAAATTAACATAAATGGTTTTGACATCAATGGAGAATTCAATTAGATTTAGACAACTCATAAAATGTTAGCATTCAGATAAATACAAATAGAATAAGAGAAGAGAGTTGACGATTCGATCCTTTGTCCCGTTTAAAATCTTTGTCGCCACTTTTGGGCCTTGAACTATTGAATGTAAGCCATCCAGCTTCTTCCTATATTGATGAGGCTAACTCGAGGAGGGATCTGGGTTGCTTCAACCCGAGGGGATGCCAGGAAATGGAGTCCCATTGGACTCAAAGACAGGTTCACTTTTTAGGAGCAGCGAATTGGGATGACGAGCTTGGCGAAAATGCTTACACCACTACGAATCGAACTTCGTACAGATTTGACTTCGAAATGTTCTGATTTCTAAATCGACGAACGAGACTCTATTTAAGACTTGATGAAATTCGCACAAATGATTGAAGATTTGGGGTTTTGCTCTAGTTTTCTGGGCTCAGATATATTTGTAATAAGACAAAAAGAAACCAGACCCGCCATGGCTGCGAACATCGGTTGCACGAGAGAGGTCTTAATCGCCGGCCATCCACGTTGCCACGCCAAGATACGAGTTGGCCTCCCCTTGGCTTGAATTAATTAGCCCAGATATCGAAATATCATCATCATCGCCCTCAGATTCGAATTCGTCTCCTCTTTCGATTCCCCCTTTTCGAATTGATTCTTCTAGGGATTTTCGATTTCTCTCCCCCTCTTTCCACTATCGACCACTGTCTCCCAACTCAGAAAAAGTGAGCTTATATATGTAGAAATTAGGGCAAAAATGTGGAAATTAGATGGGTAAATTAGGGATCTTAAGGATCCATTAGAATTCAAAAACTCAAATTTGATAAGACAATCTCCGAGATTTGATCCCGAATCTCCAACGGATTCAAAGCTTACCGTTGATTGAGGGATTGAGACGCGTTTGCTGGATTTAACGGGATTATTGGCATCGGGTTTCTGTTCTTTGAAGAAGAACAATGAAGAAGAAGAGGGGAAATGGGGATTGGGGTCGCGTGAACTGGGAGGAAAGAAGGGAAAAGGAAAAATTAGGGGCGCGTGGCCCCCACGCGCTACGTTTTGATTTTTTTTGGTTGAAAATAATGGTTCAAAAATCATTAAAATAAAACAAAACTCGATGACTAATTTGACACCGTGGAGGGTAAATATTGGGGGTGTCAACAGCTGTCCCTTTCTTTGGGTGCGATCGATGAAAGAGATCATGGACAAAGAAACTTGACTAACACAATTTTTAGCCGACCACAAAGCTCTTGGTACGGACTTTGGAAAATTATGGCCGGACCCTGGTTTTGGATTTCCTACATATCTCAAATTGTATGAGAATTCAGGCCACTTGTAGTTCAAAACGCTTGATTTTACGCACGAACTGGAAAGAAATCAAAAGCTATCCCAATATCAAATTATGGAGAGATTGGGACGCTTGGGAATGAGATTTTGGAGTAGATGTTGGGATGCAGCCGAGTTTTCAAAATTGAGCCTGCCTACATATCCCTGGACTCAGGAATCAGGCTGCTCGTAGTTCGACTCTATCGTTTGAAGAGGAAATTCCTTATTTGGGGATGACCTCTGGTTCAGGAGGAGTGACGAATTGAATTGTGAAAAAGAGGCTTGCAATCTCTTAACCATAAACGTGGTGCATTTCACATCCATAAATAAGACTTTACATGGACATAATTTTTTAAAATCCTTGGTATATCGTCACTCGGATTGGAAAATTGCCTTCGGTGAGAGTCGAAATTATCTGAAGGCAGAACTGAAAATGAAATAATTGACTCATAGAAAAATCCCACATGCCTTCTGAAGGGGGTGTGGTTAGATAGTGGTGGT
>JAOTQR010058866.1:0-14046 GCA_025774065.1 Solanum ossicruentum | reverse complement strand
GATCTCAATTTACCCTTCTTGCCAAATCAAACTACACCCTTCATGGGTAAGACATTCAAATAGACCCAATCACCAACTCTAAATTCAAGATCTCTCCTTCTCACATCGGAATATGACTTTTGTCTACTTTGGGCTGTTTTCAATCTCTCCCTTATCAACCTCACCTTCTCCAAGGCTTCCATGACTAAATCAAGACCTAGCAAAGCCATTTTCCCCACTTCAATCTACCCAACCCGAGATCTACAATGCCTACCATAAACAGCTCCAAAAGGAGTAATACCGATGCTTGAGTGGTAGCTATTGTTGTAAGCAAATTCAATGAGTGGAAGATGTTCACCCCAACTACCATTAAACTCCAAAACATAAGACCTAAGCATATCCTCAAGGATTTGGATAGTTCTCTTGGCTTGGCCATCGTTTGAGGGTGAAAGGTCGTGCTAAGCTTTTACTTTGGTACCAAGACCTCTTTGGATAGTCCCCCAAAAGTGAGAAGTAAATTGAGCACCATGATCCGAAATGATAGACAAAGGTACCCCATACAATCTAACTAACTCATGAATATACAATTTGGCATAATCTTCGGCACCATAAGTTGGTTTGACTAGTAGAAAATGAGTCGACTTTGTCATTCTATCAACCACAACCCAAATAGAGTCAAAATGCTTTACTGTTTTAGGCAAACAAAATCCATGTTAATTTCCTCCCACTTCAAAGTAGAAATTTCTATGACTTAGGCTAGGCCACCTGGCCTTTGATATTCGGCTTTCAGTTATTGGCAATTGTGACATCTGGATATGAACTTGGCAATGTCACTCTTCATACCACCCCACCAATATACTTCCCTCAAATCTCTATACATCTTTATAGAACTGGGGTGAATAGAACATGAAGAATTATAAGACTTATCTAAAATCTTTTTTTCTCAAGTCATGAATATTTAGCACATACAATCTAACTTGATACTTAAGGGCACCATCTCCCCCTTGGGAGAAAATCTCCACCTTACCATCTCTCACCAAGGTCTTTAACTCTAGATAGGTGGGGTTAAGATCTTATTTTGCCTTTACCTCCTTAATCAAAGAAGATTTAGAACCGTCAACAACCATTACATCACCATTGTCAACTTCCTCCAACCTAACCCCTAATCTAGCCAACCGATGGACCTCTCTAACCACCTCTTTGCCACCATCATCAACATGTGCTAGACTACCCATACGTGCCTTACATAGATCATCAGCTACAATATTAGATTTACTAGGGTGATAATGCACACTTATATCATAATATTTAAGGAACTCTAACCACCATTTTTGTCTCAAGTAAAGATCTTTTTGGGTGAACACATATTGGAGACTCTTATGATCGGTGAACACATCAACATGAACCCTATATAAATATGGCGCCAAATTTTCAAAGCATATACCACTGCGGTCAATTCAAGATCATAGGTGGGATAATTCTTCTCATGCACCTTAAGTTGTCTAGAGACATATGCTATCACCTTACCATTTTGCATCAAGACACAACCCAAATCAATTCTTGAGGCATCACAATACACAACGAACCCTTCCAAAACTTCCAGTAGGGACAAGATAGGAGCGGAGACAAGCTTATCTTTCAATGTTTAGAAACTCTTCTCACATTCATCAGTCCATACAAATTTTATCTTCTTTTGGGTTAGCATAGTTATAGGATAAGCAATAGAAAAGGACCCATTTGTAAACCTCCGGTAATTACCTGCCAAACCCAAGAAACTTCTAATCTCCGATGGAGTCAAAGGTCTAGCCCAATTTCTAATCACCTCCTTAATACCATCACCCAATACCACATGACCCAGAAAAGCAAACCTTTCAACAAAAACTCAAATTTTTCATACTTAGCGTACAACCTGTCCTCCCTCAAGATTTACAACACCACCCTCAAGTGATCCACATGCTCCTTCTCACCATGGGAATAAATCAAGGTATCATAAAAAAAACCACCATATACAGTTCTTGATAGGGTTTAAGTACCCTATTCATAAAATCCATGAAAATAGTCGGTCCATTAGTCAACCTAAAGGACATAACCACAAACTCAAAGTGCCCATACCTAGTTTGAAAAATCATCTTGGGAATGTCGCACTCCCTTATTTTCACTTGGTGATACCCGGACCGAAGATCAATCTTAGAGAAGTGATTAGCCCCTTGAAATTGATAAAAAAAAAAAGGTCATCAATCCTTGGTAGAGGGTACTTATTCTTTATGGTGACTCTATTAAGTTGTTGGTAATCAATGCACATTTTAAGATAACCATCCTTCTTCTTCACAAACAACACTGGGCGCACCCCAAAATGATTGACTAGGCCTTATAAAACCCTTTTCCAACAAATTCCTCAATTGTTCTTTCAACTTATTCAACTCTGTCAGGGCAATAAAGTAAGGGGAATAGAACTGATTGTTCTTTCAACTCATTCAACTCTGTCAGGGCAATAAAGTAAGGGGAATAGAACTGGGTCGAATATTAGGAAGAAGTCTATACCAAAGTCTATTTCCCCTTTTGGGAGGAACATTAGGAAGCTCATCAGGAAAGATATCAAGGAACTCATTAACCCCGAGAATCGACTCTATAGGAGGGACTTTGGAATCAATATCCCTAACCTTCACAAGATGATAGAGACAACCCTTAGAAATTAAATTTTGGACTTTAATGCAAGAAATAAATCTACCCTTGACCACCACATCATAACTTTCCACTCAAGGACGGGCTTATTAGGAAATTAGAATTTGACCCTACAGGTTCTATAATCAATAGAAGCATAATATGCATACTACTAAACAATCCCAAGAATGACATCAAAATCTACTATATCTAATTCAACAAAATCACAAGGCACGATTTTATGCAAAATGAGCACGGGACAATTTCTATAGACTTTCCTAGAAACAATGGATGCACCAACGGGGGTAGATACTTCATAACGTTCACACAATAATTCAAGACTAACATGAAGCTTTTTTGCAATAAAAGGAATAATAAAAGAAAGAGTGGCATATTTGTCTATCAAAGCATACACATTAAAATCAAATATCTTTGACATACCAGTGAGAACATCGGGTACCTCCTTCACCCCTTGTCTCCCTTCAAGAGCATAGAACCTATTTTGCCTTGTAGCACCTCCTTATCAGCCTCCTCTTCCCCTTGGACTAGCATTGGCACCTTGGCCTTGTGAATGACCATCTCTAACATTTTTTGGATTATGAGGACAAGCCATCACCTTATGATCAACTTCCCCATAACCATAGCAAGCATTAGTGGTCCTCAAACATGTGTTATTATGGCCTCTACCACATCTTTGGTACATAGGGTTGGGCACCCCACTACCACCACCTTGGACTCTTGGGTTATCATATGCAAACTTTCTAGTAGGAGCATTGGAGGATCCTTGGCCTTGGAACTTGGGGCCTTGAGGAAACCGGCCACCCTTGGGATTTTGGAATCCCCCTTCAAAATGGGCCCTCTTGGCTTCACTACTCCTTCTTTTTCTAAGCTTTTCTTCCTCTAGTTGTTCGGCATAAGTCATGAGGCGGGACAAATCCATATCACCTATCAACATGGAGGTACGACACTTCTCATTAACCAAGTCGGACACACCCGACAAATTTGTTCATCCTTGACCTTGGCTCGGCAACCATTTATAGGGCATACTTGGAGAGTTTGTTGAATTTGAGGGCATACTCCCTCACACTCATAGACCCTTTCTTTAGATTCATAAATTCCATCATTTTGGCCTCCCTTAGTTCTATATGAAAAAACCAGTTGAGAAATGTTGCCTTGAACTCTTCCAAAGGATGACATTATTATTCCCCTTCTCCATCCTCCATTAAGTGAACATATTTGAGCCACCCATTTGAGTTGGTAGGCCGCCAACTCTGCCTATTTCTCTGAGTTAATCCCTATAATAGACAACACTTTATATACTTCATCAATAAATTCTTGAGGGTCTTCATCCACCTTGGACCCATGGAACTCCTGTGGGTTCATTCTAGTAAAATTCCTCACCCTTGAGGCCGGAGTGGGAGCATGAGGGGCTTGAGCCCCTTGGTTGATTTAGTTGGCCATAGATTGAGACAACATGGTAATAGCATCCCGAAATTCTTAACAACCCCAAAAAGTTTCCGAAAATGTGCCTCGAAAATGTCCATAATTGTAATTTCCATATATCTCAAAATTCGTGTGTTATTAAAAATCTGACTTCATATTCTTTTTCAGGGGTAAAAATTGAGTGGGAAATGGGTATAACCAGAATTTTAGAGGACCCACAGCGAAAAATAAATTTTGCAAAAATTTTAATTTCCAGAAGTTGTACGTGTTGGCTCCGCGACGCGGAGCCATCATGGAGCAGTGTATTTTCTTGTTAGTTTTTCTACTTCGGTCCAAGGCCTTGGGGTCTTGGGCCTAAGCCTCCTAATGCGTAAAAACTCCTATACTTAGTAATTTTTCAACCCATATCATTCAAGACATTCCCCAAAAACCTCTATAATACTTAGCCAAATAATTCACCCAAATGCAAGAGTCCCAACTCATTCCGGATCTCTAGAATTTTATTCAAGTTTCAAGTTCTCATTCAAATCTTCTTCAAGAATATTTCCAAATTTGAGGTATGTGGGTTCCAACCATTGAGTCTTTCAATCCATAGTGCCCAACCTACCTATCTAAGTAAATTATATGTTTTCAAGTTGATTTTTCTATGGGTATACTCATTATGAATTTGATTATGAGCTATGTTGGGGTTTCATAAAATGTTGACTATTTAAGCATGTTTTGCACTATAAATCTATGATCTATTTGAAATTTGATGAAGGGTTTTAATGTATCTTGCATGAGGATGTTACCAAGTGTTGGTTGGTTGATTTACATTAAATTTTCTCACATGATTTCATCCTTGAATTGCGTGATTCTCAACTAGCAGTACATACCTACCAAGTGTTTGATAAAATGTTCTGTTATGGATTCTTGAGTTATTGATGATCTATTGTATGGCTTATGAGTCAAGTGGCTTTATGATGATGAACGAGATTTATATATGTGTTGATTTCATGAAAAGTATCTATAGTGTTACAAGTTGACCACACCTTGTTGAGTCAAGTGACTTTATGGGCATGTCAACCCCCAACAAGGTGGTCATGGTATCTACCCCTCAATGTGGTAGTACGGGCACCCCCGACAAGATGATTGAAGTACATACCCCTTAATAAGGTAGTATGGGCATGTCACCCCCGACAAGGTGAGTGAGGCATGTCAACCCCCCAACTAGGTGATTAGGCATGTCATCCCCTAACAAGGTGGGGTCAACTTGCAACACCATATAAACTCTACATGAATTCAATATATAAATACAATCCCTTAATCATAATAAAGTCACTTAACTACTAAACCATGTCATAGATTATCAATAACTCAAGAATTCATGTCAAGACATTCACTACTAGAAATTGAGCTTATGGCAATAGATGTTTTAGCAACGAACCCCAAATCGTTGCTATAGAGTGCCTATTGCATCACTTTAAATGGTTGCCAAAAGGTTTTGTTGCTATTGTTATGATTTATCCATAAAATTGTTGCAACAATACTAAAAGCATTGCCATAGAATTACCTATTGCAACAGTTATTTAAATCATTGAAATAAAGACCTCTATGGCAATGCTTTGTGAAAAAAATTGTGTTGGAATAATTATTTACTCCCTCCATGCTTTCCCTCGCTTATTTTCGCTAAAGCCCACCAATAATTTTTTTTTCATTTCTTTAATAATTATTAAATTAATTTCATAACTTATACAAACCTTACAGATATTAGAGAGACATTTAGACAAACCATAAGAAACATGTCTCTCACTCAGCTCTCTCTTCATCTTTTTGAGAAATTCATAATCCATCTTTCTTATTCTCTTCTTGGTTAAACTCATGTGGAAATCTTGCTGGAGAATGGCTGGAGGATAAATGTTTTTTGTTTTGTGGGTTATTTGAGAATCTAGTGATTTGGGGTTTGTTTCTCCACAATCTTTCTGATTTCTTCTTTAATCTCTTCTTTCCTCACTAATCTTTGAACTTTTATTTAGGTATTTTAGTATTTTTAGATGATTTTGACCTCAACTTTTGTGGGTTTTTCTATTTAAGTGTTGGTACTGTGTGGGTTTACAATTTTGTTGCTGAAATTGTTAATTTTTCTATTGCATGTTAAATTTGTGGGTGTTAATTTATTCCTAAAGCTGTGGGTTTGAATTATTTTGACTTTATTTGTGTGGATAATGTTTTGTTAGTAGCTAGGGTGAAATTTAGCTTCTGACTTTACATTTCTTATTGTTGATGTTGGATTTCTCTTGCATGAGCTAAATTTATAAGGGTCTAAATTGTTTAACAATTATGGTGAAATTTGTTGCTACTGTGAGGGTCTAAATTTGTTTCTTCTAACTTTATTTTCTGTATTCAGGGAACTCCTATAATCTGCACTTTTGACAAAGTCTTTTTACCTAAAGCTTTAACTAGTTGCTTATCTCCATCAAATCGAGAACAAACTTCACTTTTCTAGCTCAATTGAAGGTATTTATTATGGTATTTTAATATTTTTATAGTTGTTTATCTGCATTGAACAGAGAATATACCTCAAAATATCCTACTGTGATTTGTGTTGAAATTTCTTATATCGATTATCTTAGTTTACTTGTGTTTTGGAGGTTCTAATTTAGGATATGTATTGCATAATCTAGTATATGTATCTTTCTCAAGAAGAGTGTAGACTTGTTGGTGTAGAACTACGGCAAAAAAGTATAACATTACTTCCTTTATTGACTTTTATGTATTAATCTTAAGGAGGTATTTTATATTTTTTTTTCGTTTCACTAAAAGAATAAACTAATTGTATTTAATCTGTAAAATGCTTTAGTAGTGATAGAATTTAACTGCGATTGAGGAGTATATCATTCCATCTTCTAAAGAGTATAAATTTGATGTGAATTATGTTAAATGAATCAGGGAATACTTGTCTTTTTTTTATCGGTGTCCCTTCGGGGACATCAAGCAAAGCTTGTCGAAATTATATTTTCTTTTCAACATGTGCATCTCTAGTAGAAAATTTTCTTATTTATGATGTAAAGTAACTGTAAAAAGGATAACTTGCTTCTTTTTTTTTAGAAGAAAAATTCGTTTTGACAAATATTTTGGTAATTCACTGATGGTGCTTCCTTGTTTGAGTCTAATAATGAAAATTTTTAATTATTTGTCATATTTGTTTAAGGACAAGTTGTATTTGTGCACTTCAACTTATATATTTTAAAGTCTAGTAGGTGTCAACAAACTTGAGCTTAGGGATACAATTCTCTTGAAGTCACAAGGTGTTTTAGTGAACTAATAGAAATTCTCCTAGAGTCCATCGTTTGTCTACAACAACAACAACATACCCATTAAAATCCCACAAGTGGGGTCTGGGGAGGGTAGAGTGTACGCAGACCTTGCCACTACCATAGAAGTAAAGAGGCTATTTCCTGTGAACCCTCATCTCAAAATCCGTAAGCAGAAAAAAACTAGATATGACACAAGGGAATGACAATATGTAAATAAGATGAAACTAACGCATAAGATGCCAGATATTGCGAACACATAAAGAAAACACCTAACTCTACCATTAGCCTGCTACTCTAATTCGTGACCTCCATTTTTTCTATCTAAGGTCATGTCCTCAGTAAGATCAAGTTCCATCATATCTTGTCTAATCACCTCCCCCAGTACTTCTCTGGTCTACCTCTACACCTCTGAGTATTTCCCAAAACCAATCTCTCGCACCTCCTAACAGGAGCATCAGTACTCCTTCTCTGCACATGTCCAAACCATCAGTCTCTCTTCCCTCATTTTTTCGGCCACCGGGGCCACCTCTAGCTTCTCCCGAATGGTCTCATTCCTAACCTTGTCACTCCTGGTGTGACCACTCATCCACCTCAGCATCCTCGTCTCTGCGACATGCATCTTCTGAACATGTGCCTTTTTAATCGGCCAGCACTCCACTCCATACAACAACGATGGTCTAACCAGCACTCTGTAAAACTTACCTTTGAGTTTAGGTGGTATCTTCTTGTCACACAATGCTCCAGAGGCAAGCCTCCATTTAGTCCACGCCTACGATGTGTGACAGAGTCCATCATTTGTCTAAAATTTAATTTTTTTAAAGACTGGTAGGTGTCAACAAACTTGAGATTAGGGTTACAATTCTCTTGAATTCGCAAGGTATTTTAGTGAACTAATAGAAATTGTCCTAGATTCTATCGTTTGTCTAGTTTTATTTTTAAAGTAAAAACTTGTATAAATAAAAAGGGCAGCACCTGAAAAGTGTTGAAATGAATAATTACAAACTCATGTAAGGGCCAAAAGGAGACAATCTAGAGCTCATATAATATGCAAGATGGGATCAGTAACCATCAATTCTCATGTCTATATCTTTCTAATCTCCTTTATGATATACTAAGCATGTCAAAAGCAATTCTAGGAATGACCTAACTGATATCTAGGATTAAAAAAAAATAAGTTCCATATATTTGATGTTATATTGTAGAGGATTAATAGCTATTCACTTGACTCCCTGTACACTCCACATAAAGAACACTTTGACCATAGGTTCTTTGGAGACTTCCTTTTTGGAAGGAGCAAAGATGTATCTGTAGTATACATATACTACACAACAAGAAGAGTGTAGACTGCATACTACACAAAGATATATTTTTTGTGTAGTATATGTATCTTTCTCAAGAAGAGTGTAGACTAATTTAGGATTTGTATTACTTAATCTTTGTTGATGTATCTTTGTGTAGCATGCAGACTTCTCTGACTTGTTGATGTAGAACTATGGTAGCACAATCTTTGATGGATCTTTGGAGACTTCCTTTTTTGTAGTCTCTCATTGTTTACTCTTTAAAAAGAGAAGTGTTAGAAGTTCAAGTAGTTAATATTTTCTTATGTTCATAAGTTAAGGTGTGTTTCTACTTGATTCTTAAGATATGACTTGAGGTATATTCTAAATGCTCTTTTTGAACATTTTAGATCTTATAGTGATTCATACTTTAAAACATGGAAGGATGAACATGCACTCTAGTCAAAAGCTTGTGTTTCCTCTATCTTTACTTAAAAAAAATATCAATACTTGCATAGATTCTACATGGTTCAATGTTTTCCTTGTTTACTTTCTCTATTAGTTCAGATTCCTTATTAATATTGTCTAAACTTAGCTTGCTTAAACTGTATATGTTTAACTATTTTTTTTGTTTTGTTATACATTTGAAACCTATAAGAGTTCTTGCATGATTTTCTTTTCAGTTTTTGACAATGATTTACATGAGTTTTTGCTTCAGTTTTCTCATTAGTTAACAACTATTGTACATTGGTTGTTCTTTATCAAGGGTTCTAGTATAGGTTATTTATCTTTTAGCAGTATGTGTATTTTCGACTCTTGTAACTGTCCATTCATTACCATTTTCTCTGCTAAAGTTATCATTTCTTGTTGTTTAAAATGAAGAATTTTATTTTCAAACTTCATGTTGAATATACTTTTGTCACAATTTTCTGCAGTAGGATGTTTCTTCGAAAAGCTCTATCATTTGTTCTGATCAACTAGCCTTTTTCCATTGATCTGCAGAGTTTATGATCTAGTTAATTGAACCCTCAAATGTTTCCTCTTGAAATCTGTCTATTGTGAATGTTATTAGTTTTTAATTGTTGGAGTATTTTGATACATGAGCTATTAAGTTAGGTATTGTGGATCTAAATCTGAAACTTTTTATTTTCTGATAATGATTTGTGTGACAATTTTTTCCTTCTTAAATGTCCACAAGTTGTTATAACATAAATTTGTGAAGCATGATACTCTAGTTGAGGTTAACAAGTTGTTATAACATAAATTTGTGAAGCATGATACTCTAGTTGAGGTTATCATATGAAACTATCGAGATGATTTAATATAATTAACTATTGTCTTGATAGTTTTTTCTCTAAAATATTTTGATTAAGCTACTTTGATGTTTAACTAAGAGTTTGTCGTTGTAGCTATAGGAATGTTGCCCACCTCTTTAGCAATTTACATGTTTGTTGAAATAAAGAGTAACATCCCAGTCATGTCTTGATAAATCAGATTGAAGTGTATATGATTGTTTGAAAGTAAATGATCATTGATTTAAAAAAATTCTGTATGAAAATATTGTATGCTAAAGTATCCAAATATTGATTAAACTGTTGATTTTCTAGTGTGTCATCTCTTTCATTTTAGTCACTGGTTTCCACTATGCTTTGCACAACTAATTGAAAAATGATCATTTGTTGCAGTTAATTTTAACTGATCTGATTATTGCTGTTCGTTAAATTTACTTTTATTTTTTGTTTAAGAGTTTATCATAAATATTTTTATCCTGTTTGTTGTGTCATATAGATTTAGATGGATAATTTAGATAGAAGATGGATGAATCTTAGAAGAAGCAGCAGTGAGTATATTAGTGGAGTGGAAGATTTTCTTGATAAGGCATTTGAACGAGGTTCTAAAGGAAATGAAATATTGTGCCCTTGCAAAGATTGGAAGAATCGTTATTGGCATTATAGAAATGTGGTAGAAGGTCATTTATTTGGAAAAGGATTTGTTGATGGATACAAGAAATGGATTTTTCATGGGGAAAGATCCTTCTCGAAGAGCAACAATGAAGGTCCTATCATACATGATGATATTGATGGACTACTTCATGATGCATTTAGACATATACACAGTGACACAGGAAATGAAGAAGGAGCCAGAGAAGGTATATCTGAAGATGCAAAGAGTTTCTTTAATTTAGTGGAAGAAGGGAAAAAGGGTTATATCCAGGGTGTGAAAACTTCAGCAAGCTGAGTTTCATCATTCGATTGTTCTTGCTTAAATGCTTGCATGGGTGGAGTAACGTGACCTTTTCAGATCTGTTAGACTTGTTGAGAGAAGCATTTCCCTTTTTTGAACTACCTGAGTCTTTCAATAAGGCTAAAAAGGTGATAAAAGATTAGGCCTTGGTTATAAGAAAATGCATGCATGTCCTAATGATTGCATACTATTTTGGAAAGATAATTCAGAGGAAGATAATTGCGCTGTGTGTGGGTCTTCTAGATGGTCAAATGTTGGTGATAGTTCGACTAATACGACATTTAAAAAAACCTGCCAAGATTTTGAGGTACTTCCCTTTAAAGCCTAGGCTTCAGAGAATATTTATGTGTTCTGAAATAGCTACTGCAATGAGATGGCATGCTACTGAACGACCTGATGATGGGAATTTGAGACACCCTGCTGATGGAGAAGTTTGGAAGGACTTTGATTCTTTGCATCCAGACTTCTAGAAAGATCCTCGAAATGTTAGATTGGGTCTTTCAAGTGATGGATTCAATCCATTTCAAACCATGAGTATTTCTCATAGCACATGGCATGTTATGTTGATGAATTATAATTTATTACTATGGATTTGCATGAAGCCGGAGTACATAATGTTGTCAATGATCATTCCAGGTCCATCCTCTCTAGGAAATGATATAGATGTGTATCTACAACCACTGATTGATGAACTAGAGGAATTATGGGAATTTGGTGTAGAAACATATGATGCTCATACAAATCAAACATTTCACATACGTGCGGCCTTATTATGGACAATTAGTGATTTTCTAGCACTAGCAATGTTGTCCGGATGAAGTACTAAGGGGAAATTGGCATGTCTATCTTGTAACTATAACACATGCTCTCAATATCTCAAACATAGTCGTAAGATGTCTTACTTAGGTCATCAAGCCTTTTTGCCTTCTGAACATCCATTTCGAATAGACAAGAAATCATTTAATGGTGAGGAGGATCATAGGCCTGCACCTGCAACTTTGTCGGGCACAAAAGTGTTGGGAAAGTTACGCGACTTCAATAATGTGTTTGGAAAGGGACAAAAGAAAAGGCATCGAAACACTGAGGATCCATAGAAGAAAAGATCCATCTTTTTCTAATTACCATATTGGGCAACAAATAAGTTGAGGCACAATCTAGATGTAATTCATAGTTCGGATAGACTTGAACTTTTGTTCGATCTGGGTACTTGGGATCCTATGGATGAAGATATGGTCTCTTTGGATCCCATTGAATTTCATTCAGAAGAGGAGCCTTATAAAGATCTTACTGATTCTTATCAAAGAAAGACAGGATTAACTGAGGCTGTTCAAACAAGCATAGGCCAACTAAATGGCATTCCCGTAGCAATTGCGGTTATGGATTTTCAGTTTATGGGGGGTAGTATGGGGGTAGTATGGGATCCATAGTCGGAGAGAAAATCACTTGTTTGATTAAACACGCTGCCAATCAAAAATTACCTCTTTATTATAGTGTGTGCTTCTGGTGGGGCACGCCTGCAGGAAGTTTGAGCCTGATGCAAATGGCTAAAATCTCAATTGAGAAAAACATATGTGATAGTTTGCTTGGGACTTTATTGGACATATCAGGAAAGTCAAAGGATCACATTAATTTTCGTTATGACTCCCAAGATATGGGGATAAGGAGCTTCAACCAACAAAAGACAATACCAGTGGAACAATTCATTTGGCCAAATCTTGTTTTTTCATGAAACCAAAAGAAAAAAAAATATTTTGCTCTTTCATAAAAAATGTCAAATTGCCAAAAGGGTGTGCCTCAAACTTACCAAAGTGTGTTTAAAAAAATTAAAATATTAGGTTATAAGAGTCATGATGCTCATTTTATAATGCATTACTTAATTTAGGTTGCGGTTCGAAAAACGTTGCCTAAGAATGTTGCATTAGTCATAATTAGGTTGGGAAACTTCTTTAAAGTCATATGTAGTAAGGTTATAAGGCGAGGAGATCTTGATGCATTGTATGCTGAAATCAAAGAAATAGTATGTGAGCTTGAACATTTTTTTCCTCCATCTTTTTCTGATATAATGGAGCATTTACCTGTCCATTTGGTAGATGAAATTAAGTTGGGAGGTCCAAATCATCTTTTTTATATGTATCCCACAGAGAGAAAATTGTGCATGTTAAAGGGCTTGATTCGTAATCGATATCATTTAGAAGCTTCAATAGCAGAGGGGTGTGATGCTGAGGATTGTGTGACCTTTTCTTCGAGATACTTACATGGAGTGAAGACAAGATTCAGTAGGTATCAAATAGAGGATGATGAAGATATTGATCAAGAGAGAGATAGTCTATCACCTATATTTCCTAAGACAGGCCATCCAATTGGAGGTGGGATTGGACAAGAAAGAGAAACATTTACAATGGATGTAAATGTTCTTTTCTATATAAGAGATGAATAAGTAGAGAATTTTATCAAGAATTTATACTTCAAACTCTATTTATTTATTTGTATAAGGTACTTTAAACTTTAATTAATAAGTATTACCGATGGACTTTGACGTAATCAAACTTGCAGGGAACATAAGGCTTTAATTGATAAGGATGTTAGATCAAATGCATGGACAAGAGCAAAAAATCGTAGTCAAGAGTTTGAAAACTGGTTCAGAGAAAGAGTTAAGAAGGCTGAAGTTCCTAATCATTTAAGATGGCTAGCTAAAGGGCCTAATAGGGTGGCAACCAAAAGATATAATGCATATTTTATTAATGGATATTGATTTTTCTTCACTCAAGTCTCAAAATAGTGGAGTGACTTTATCTGCGACAACAGATAGTTTTGCAAGTGCCAAGGATCAGAATCCCGTTGACGGAGAGGTTATCTATTATGGAGTTATTCAAGATATCTTTGAGATTGAGTATTACAGTTGTTTTAGTGTTGTACTATTTAGATGTGATTGGTTTCACAATGAAATTGATGATTGTGGGTTAAGCCGTGTCTACTTCACCAAATTATGTAGTACAAATGATCCTTTTGTATTAGCATCTCAAGTACATCAAGTTTTTTACGTGGAAGATCCAATTGAGAAAGATGTTAATTATGCAAGGAATAAAGTGCCTACGGATTTGTATGACTTGGAGGAAGAAGATTGTCCTAATATAGGCGACACATTT
>JAOTQR010058804.1:0-14048 GCA_025774065.1 Solanum ossicruentum | reverse complement strand
TGTTGGGCGGTTTTACCGCAGCGGTGACCTTGTCGGCCCGCATTTCTATATGTGTATATGTTTGCTATGTACTGGGATTCTGTTTGTAGGTGCGGTTAGTCAGTAAAACAGAGGAAACTCTGCCGAAATTTTGGTAGACAGTAAAACAGAGGAAACTTTTCTGAAATTTTGGTAGATTCCTTGGCGGTAATAGTTAGTTTTTTTGGGGTTAGTGTTTGTTGGGGTACCTAATCGGCACTAGTCACGGCCCCGGATTGGGTCGTGACAGATTAGGATTTCTTATTGAGTGAATTCAATATGGGTAAACATAATTTACAGGTATCCAAAAGTTATGTTTGCTACTATTTGATGATTAACATGATCATAAGAAAGATGTGAATGTGTTGAGATACTACTTCAATAGAATTAAAAAGAGTTAGAGCCATAAATGAATATATTAGTAAGATGTCGGGATATTCACTTTGATGGTAAAGGTCAAAAATGTATCTTTCGAGAGAGTAGAAAATTGATTTTAAAGCTATGTGATTTTATTTGTTTTGGTTTGATTATGGTGGTGGTATTACATATCATTGATTTAGGTTAGAAAACTATTGTGTAATATTTGAAAAAAAAAGAGACTAATGTTCACTTGAGTATGGTGATAAGCACTTTTGTGATTTTTGAGTATGATAATTAGTACATTGAAAAACTAAGCTCAATTCAAAGAATTATGGAAGCTTTAAAGCACTTTTCTAGGGTAATAGGACTAATAGAAAATGCTGAAAAATCAAGTATCTTCATAGCAGGTGTCTCTGATGAAATCAAGGCAAGCTTGTTAGATTTAACAGGATATGTAGAAGGAAAGTTCCCTATCAGGTACCTTGGGCTCCCATTATCTCCAAGAAAGTGAACAAAAATGGAGTGCAATCAACTGATCTAGAGGATTATAGAAAGAATAAGAGTTGTTTCTAATAGACATCTATCATACGCAGGAAAAGTTCAAGTTATCATATCAATTCTATTCTCCATATATAACTTTTGGGGGCTGTGTTTATTCTACCTTAGAGTATAGTGAAGGAAATTGACAAAAACATGTAGGGAATATTATTGGGGGGGGGGGGAATCAGAAAACAAGAAAAACCAATATTGGTATCATGCAAAAGGGTCTATAAAAGGAAAAAAAAGGGTGGTTTGAATATAAAACGTTGTAATATTGGAACACTGTTGTAGTAGGAAATCATATATGGATGCTAATGGAGGGCAAAGAAGTATTATGGGTAAAATGGATTAATGAGCTGTATATGGGTAAAGAGATAAACTTCTAGACAAGTAAGCAATCTAGAGATAGTAGCTGATATTGGAAGAATTTACACAAGATCAAGGAGCAAATGAGGGGATAGTACATAGGGGGGAAGTATAATCTCACAAGGAATGGAAAATACTCTATCTCAAATGGGGTATGCTAGACTAATAGGAGCTGTAAAGAAATGGGAGTTTGTAGATACACTATGGAACAGGCTTGCAGTACCAAAGCACACCTTTATCACATGGTTGGCTGTATAGAAGAGATTACTTACAAAAGACAGACTGCACAAAATGGGAATGACAGTTGAAGACTCAGAATGTAAGTTGTGCAACAATGGCACACCAGAAGATACAAAACACTTATTCTCAGAGTGCTTGTGGATCACAGGTATATAGGAAGAGATTTAGCACTGGATGGGGAAAACTTTGAAAAATAAAGGACTAGAGGAGATGCTTAAGAAGATAAAGAAGAAAAAAAGGACAAGAAAGAAAAAAGACATAGTTACTGCTGCATATGAAGCTGTCATCTACAACACATGGATAGCAAGAAACATGGCAGTTTTCAAGAAGGACAGACATGAGAAAGCCTTTGTATTATAACAGATCAAGAAAACCATAAAGGAAAGAGCACAGTTAACACAAGAAAGAAAGACTAGAAGTAGTTGTTCTCGGTTATTGCAAAGAATTTGTAACTAGAAAAGTTGATAAGGGTAGAAAATACTAGTACCAGCCTGTTGGTAGCTAGTGAGAGATCAAAATTGACGCAACTAGTTATTTTTTATGGTAACCCTTTTATTGCTAAAAGAAATTAGTATATTGAAATTTTTATAAAGGATACGGTAAGGTTAATAAAGAGGTGATCCATAAGTTAAGATACACAATTCATAAATATCTTAAGGTATGATATAATGCAGATGGATAAAGAAATTGGGGTACAAGTTAAAATAAAGATTCAAGTTTTTCATTGTTAGTCTACATTTTTGTAGTATATTTGTCAAGATATGAATTGGTAAAATAAGAAATAATGGAGCAATGAGTATTCAAAAATTAGAAGAACTTGCATATGGTGTGGACCATAATTTTAGTTATTTTTTACTGTTGAAGGACCGAAAGAAGAGCTCCACTTAAACTTTGACTTAGAATATGAGGTAAAATGTCTTGTGTGGTTGGGTAGAGAATAAAGTTGATAAGTGAGTTAATGAAGGAACAAGAATCTGATATATTGAAGAGTTCAAGGTATCTAAAATTTGTGTCATAGGAAGAATCTAAGAAAGGTGAAGGAATATATCGCGACGTGGACTTAGTCCCTGAAGTGCATTTTTTTCCAGTTTTTCTTGAGGGGAATTTCAGACTTTTTCCAACCCCTCCTAAACTTAAAATATGATTAAAATAGATCATTTTGAGCACAAAAAAGGTTTTAATTCCCATTCTTAAGTCTTTCTAAGCTTCTAACAAAAACTAGGGCTAAAGAGAAGAGAGAGGAGCAAGAATTAAATGGTTCTTACGAGATTGACTATCAAAACTCCATACCAAGTATGTAAGACTAAACTAAAATATGGAATTGTTCTTCCATGTTCCCCCTTTGATGGTAATAGAAAGATTATGAGTATATTGAGTTTCTATGCATGTTTCTTGAATGCTTTCTTGAAAATTATACATTATATGTATTTTCATATATTGATGATCATCATAAACTTGATTTCACGAATTAAACACTTTTTATGAGTTATTGCATAAATCTTATATGTTATTTTTATTAAAAAAAATGCATGAATGAACCTAGAGATTGAGTTTAGAACCTTGAATTGAGAATGTTGATTTGTGATTATGATGTGAGCATAATGATAGGTTGATAGAACTTAATAGTCCTATGAATATTCATGATTGAACTCTAGAGGTTTGTCTAATTGACTTCCTGCTAATGATTGATCTAAGCCTTGAGAATTGAGTTGATGCGATAATTGATATGATAGGCCAAAAGGCCCAATTAAGATAGAACTGATGAGATGTTGAGAGTCTCTATGAGACTAATTAAGATGATTGATTGAGATAGGTAGTCTTATAGGAATTAAGTTTTGGGAGGAGTATTAAGCACCGAAATGAGTAAGAGTAAATTCAACTCGCACTCATTACCTACGTCGCCAAGTGTAGGTGAAGATTGAACCATTACATTAAAGGTTCCCCCTTTAGTTGAAGTCCCTGAAAGCAATAAAGGACTAAGAGACTAGATCCCTTGTGGATCCGATTCGTTCTTTATCTGGCAATTATAGAACAGATGTGGCAACATCAGCGGGATTGTTGCACAATCACTAGCTCAGAAGTGATTGTTGTCGGATAAGAAAAACTTCAAATAGGTCCCACACTGATAGTAATCTATGTTGATTTGATTAGATGAGGTGGATTAGTATTGATAGGTCATTGTCAACTCTATATTCTTCCTTTAGATAGACATTGACATTCTAATTGAGTAACTTCTAAGTTAATGTATTCTATATTATTCTGTGTATATCTGTTTCTTCAGCCATTTTACATACTAGTACATTCTACATACTAATGTCCACTTGAATTGCATTATTTTATGATGCAGAGGCACCGTTGAGGATCTATTACAGTCAGCTGAGTTGGTGAGCTTCTCTTACTTTGGAGGATCCTCATTTTATTTTCATCTACCTATTAGAGTCGGACTTTAGACTAGCTTTACTTTTGAGCTAAGATAGCCATGAGTCTGTAATTGGCACCAATAGTGATAGCGGCTTCATAAACTAGAGTCGAGTTGTTGATTTGAGATTATGTTGAGCTAGTTTCTCACATACTAGCCTATTTATTTGATAAGACTATATAAGACTTAGATTGACCACCATTTATTATCCTTAGTTTTCCATTGATTGGTTAGTTCTGTTGAATGAATGAGTGTGATTAGGCCGAGTGGTTTACTTGGGGACTATTAATAGTTTTTGAGTTCCGCCCACGTCTAGGGTGCCCTTCTTAGGCATGACACCAACTAAGCCCAACAGAGTCATATCTATACCAGAATCAGTCCATAGTATGACATACAATTAATAAACAACCTCATGACAAGCATATCCCAGTAGCATCAGGCTATACATCCACATAAACAAGAGTTAAGTCAGAATATGTACCTGTCACAAGGCATTAGCCCATATCTAGCCTTTACTAGTCCTTTTCGTAGCTCAACAGAGCCTGGACTCCGCTACTATGGTGATCACAGCAAGTGCAGTCTATACTATAACTAGCACAGTCTAGAAAAACTATATGTATCCAAAAATAACCATGGTTACCCCATATGCTAAGTACAACGACTGTCCAGGAAAATAAACGTTAATAAATCATGACAACAGTGTTTAAATGCATAGCAGGAAATATAGCTAACAATCAGCCTCACAATATATATTACTCAGGACTTCTAGCCCTAAATCGACTCTTAATATACATACATTTCAGCTCAGTTTAGAGGTAAGAAAAGCCTAGCCTACCTGAAAGGCCAATCCACATGCCCCGTTTCTATCCACGCAAATATTACCCCATCTGACTATCTCCAAATGCTGCTCAACTCAAACAAAGCTTCAAAATCAATTTTTCTACACTTCGACAATGTTCTTCTCAAAAAAATATACAAGTTAGCTTTTTGAATCACTCAAATTGCCTTTCAAAGTTACCTGTTTATTGTGCAAATTTTAGAAACAATTTCCAGATTTATATGGCTTTTAACCTCCTTATCACGTGGCAACCCTTGATTTGTCCATGTCACGTGTCGTCTTTAATTTTTAATAACTGCTCAAACTTAATTTCGATGCTCTGACCTCATTCAGAGTTGAAAAGATATAATCCATTTATGAAATTTGATCGAAAACGACATTCTTAAGTCAACACTGTAGTCAAAATTCCCATCGGAAGTCGCTTTATTCCAATGTGGGTCCCATTTCCCAATATCGAAGTTTACTGTAGGGGCCAAAATACACCCAGAAGCACCAAAAATTGGATGAAAGGTCTTCTTAGACCAACCTCGATGTTTTGGATCTAATGATGCGATCGTGTGACATCTGATAAAATTACCAAAATACCCCTAGAAGGGAAATATGTTCATAATGCGTCTTCCCATGTTCCGGTGGCAAATATGAGGCCGGGCATGTGATCAACACGAGAAAAGAATGGAAAAATGGTCTCAGTTGATTTTTAGAGCAACTGAATCAAAAGATAATTTTTTGATGCAAAATCCGAATTAGTGTTGGTGTTCATCTAGGCTGCGACATGCGTCCAATGTGGACCCACCCTTGATATTCTTAATAATTTTTGACGGGATTGAAAAAAGTCAATCAGAAAATGATTTACAAAAAATTACACATAAAACATATTTGACAAACGCGATTTATGTGTATTTTCATAGGAATATAGTTCTTCAATGCATTTTAAATTTTCAATCAAAACAATAATTGGAGTACAGCAGGTACGCGTCGTGGACTTGCCCTATTACGACACTTGATGTTTATTTTTAAATAGCAAGGACATTCCAGTCTTTTTTCCACCAATCCTGGACCAATACCCTATTCTATAATCTTTGCAATTCCTTTCACTTTTCATGAACATCATTCAAAAACAACGGTTAGGGAAAGAAAGAGGGGTTAGGGCTTGACAAAGGTTCTGGAAATTTTCAAGGAAATTCGTGCCCAGGTATGTAAGGCAATCTAAAAATCCTATTTTTAAAGTTATTTCATGTTCTTAGAACGAAATCTATCTAAGAACTAAGTCAGTTTAATTCCTGTAAAGTACTGTGATATACTAAGGTTTTCTCATGTAAATTTTATTGAAATTTCTATTCTTGTTATCAGAATTTCATTGTTGAGCATTTTCTTTAAGTCATGAAGTTCATTACGGTTACAACAATACTAATTGGGTTGAGAATTATTTCCCTAGCATATTTTTACTTGCATTGAAAAATGATTAGCTAACGACAAACACTTGACCAGGCTTATGTATAGTGAGATAACAGATTTTCTTTAGACTAGGTTATGGAACAAGTTCAAAAAAGCTAGTTTAAAGAAAGTATATAGAGCCAGGGCTCCAAGCAGTATATTTTCAATTTACCGCTAAAGTGGGATATTTTTGTAGCTATTGAGCACAGTGCATGTTTTGGGAGTAGTATTGAGCATTGAAGTGGGTACGATTTCAATAACTCCAACCCCAGAAACTACGTAGCCAACCTAGGATAGGATTGTACCAGATGTACAACTCCTTTTATTCCACTGAGATGGCCCAGTTTATACAGATCTATAACACTTCATCGCTTACCCCGACAAGGTATGGGATGGGCCTAGCAACATAGGTAGAATGTTGTATCATCATGAAGCTCATAGTGATGATTTTTGATTAGAGAAACTCCCCAAGTTATAGTGTGCCTAATTTTCAGGCATAGACAGAGTTACATCTATATTCGCATTAAATTAGATATTTGCTATAATGTTTTACTTATGTTTTATTTATTTCCATATTAAAATTTCTGACTTAAGCCTATTATCTTGATCTTTCATGTTTTGGCTATTCTACATAATCTTACATTCTACGTATCAATGTCCTTTGGGCCTAAATTCATATTCTAGGTGATCCAACATTCCTACTTAACCAATGGTGAGGCCTCTTAGCAACCAGAGGCTCGTTGATATTATTTCTTTCAGTTTCAGTTACTTTCTTTTTTTCGTGGTCTGTCACGGTACCCATTCTCTAGTCATGACTAGTAGAGGCTTTGTAGACTGATAGACATTGTGTAGTATTCCTTTTAGATTGTTGACTTTTCCAATTGATTTATTTCATTATACTTCAGACATAAATTCAGAAGTTGTGTTTACTTCAAGCTTTTTATTATTGTTCATGTCTTTTGCTGAGTAAAGTAGATAGGCAAGTAGTTCGCTTGAGGACCCGCAATGGTTTCAGAGTGCTGGCCACGTCCAGGGTATAGACTCGGGGCGTGACAAACTTGGTATCGGAGCCCAGAGTTCAATCGTCATAGGGTATTAATGAAGCCATGTCTAGCAGGGTCCTTATTACTGGTACGAAGCATGTCACATCAATAATAAGGAGGCTACCTGACATTAGGAAGTGTTGACCTTCTTTGGTATTCCATTCCGTGCTCCAGAGTTTAAATCTGATTAAATCCTTTCTAAATCGTGCATTCATGTCTTGTTTTCAGATCATGCCTCCTCAAAGAGCAATTGGACGTCCTGTACAAACTAGGGGTAGAGGATGCCCTACTAGACAGAACGTGAATCAAGCTAAACCACAAGTTCCCGAGGGGCTAAGAGGCCCAGCTATACCTGATAAGCAACCACCACAGGCTGATATCTCTAACGCTAAGCTCAGATAGGCCATTCAGAATCTAGCTCAGGCGGTGACAACACTAGCAGTTCAACAAGGTGTGGGTAGACAGGATACTCCTGACGCTTCGAGGATTCACGAGTTCTTAACGATGAACCCGCTAGAGTTCACGGGGTCAGCACTGAATGAGGATCTAGAGAACTTCATTTATGAGTTGCAGAAAGTGTTCTAGGTTATGCACGTGGCTAGTGCAGAATATGTGGAGTTAGCTGCTTACTAGCTTAAGGGGGTGCTAAGAGTATGGTATGATCATGGGAAAAAATAGGGTAAAAGGTGCACCACTCTTAAGTTTGGTTGTGTTTTGGGAGGCCATCATTGGTTCCCACCAGAGCTAAGGGGAGCGAAAGTAAGAGAATTTCTAAAGTTGAAGCAGGAGTCTATGAGTGTGCAATAGTACAACCTTAAGTTTACTCAACTATCCTGTTATGCCCCGGATATGGTAGCCAATATGAGAAGCAGGATAAGTTTGTTTGTGGCTGGGCTTTCCCGAATGAATAACAAGGAGGCTAGCTATGCTGACAGGAGATATGGACATATCTAGATCAATGACATACGTGCAACAAGTGGAAGAAGAGAAGCTGAGGGACAAGGAGAAGTTTCACAACAAGAGGGCTAAGACATCTAGTCAAGAGATAGAAAAAAGAAGGACTGGGAATGGGAGCCACCCACCTTTTCATTTAGGGTCGTTTGGGCCAGCTCCATCATCTGCCAATGCACTTGCACCAAAGGTTCAACGTGAACAAAGGTCCTAGAATTTTAGAGCCCAAGGCACCTAGTCATAAAGGAGTGTGGCTTAAGGATTTTCTCACTATCCATTGTGTGGCAAGTGTGGTAAGCTCCATCTTGGAGAGTGTCTTGTGTGTACTAATGGTTGCTTCAGGTATGGAAAGATGGGTCACTTCTTGAAAGAGTGCTCGATGGGAAGACAGAATCAGGGAGGCCATAGGGCTCAATCATTTTCATAAGCACCAACAGGTAAAATGACTTCTCAAGGTACTACTTCAGGGGAAGCAGAGGTGTAAACCGTCTGTATGCTATGGCCAATGCTAGGATCAAGAGAATCAACCATACATAGTAACTGGTATTCTTAAAGTCTTACTCATGATGTTTATGCATTACTAGACCTAGGTGCTACTCTATCTTTTGTGACTCTTTACATAGCTATGAAGTTTGAAATTAGTCCCGAGCATCTTCTTGAGCCCTTTAATGTATTCACTCTTGTGGGTGAGTCTAGTTTATCTTAAAGGATCTACAACGATTGTCCTTTCTTAGTCTACCATAAAGAAATTTTAGCTGATTTAGTCGAGTTAGATTTGGCCATCTTTGATGTTATTCTAGGCATGGACTGGCTTCATGCTTCCTATGCTTCCATTGATTGTAGAACCAGAGTTGTCAAATCTCAGTTTTCAAATGAGTCGGTCTTAGAATGGAAGGGTAGTTCAGTTATGCCTAAGGGTCATTTCATCTCATTCCTTAGACTAGAAAGTTAATCTCGAAGGGGTGTACCATATGGTCAGAGTTAGAGATTCCAGTGTTGAGACACCCTCGTTTCAATCTATTCCATTTGTAAACGAGTTTGCTGAAGTCTTTCCTAATGATCTACCCAGAGTCTCTCCCGATAAGGAGATAGACTTTGGGTAGAAGTCCTTCTAGATACCTAGCCTATATCAATTCCGCCGTACAGAATAGCCCCAATAGAATTAAAAGAGTTAAAAGAACCGTTAAAGGATCTTTTGGAAAAAGGTTTCATTAGACCTAGTGTCTCTCCTTGGGGGCCCTAGTCCTATTTGTTCAAAAGAAGGATGGTTCTCTTAGAATGTGCATAGACTACTATCAATTAAACAAGGTCACTATAAAGAACAAATATCCCCTTCTTAGATTTGATGATCTATTTGACCAGCTTGAGGGTGCCACTTGTTTCTCTAACATATATCTTAGATCTGGCTATCATCAGTTGAAAGCCAGAGAAAGTGATATCCCAAAGACAACTTTCAGAACTCGATATGGACACTATGAATTTTTGCTCGTCATTTGGCCTGACTAATGCCCCTGCAGCTTTCATAGACCTTATAAATCAAGTATTAAAGTAGTATCTAGATATGTTTGTCATTGTATTCATTGATAATATCCTAATCTACTCCAAAATGAGGAGAAACATGCTAACTATCTTAGGATTGTCCTCCGTACCCTTAAAGACCATAAGTTGTACCAAGTTTTCCAAATATGAGTTTTGGTTAACAACTGTGACATTTCTAGGCTATATTGTATCGAAAGAAGGTATTAGAGTTGATTCTCAAATGATTGAAGCAGTGAAGAATTGGCCAAGGCCCACAACTCCAACAGAGATAAGAAGTTTCTTGGGTTTGGCTAGCTATTACAGGTGCTTTGTACAAGGTTTCTCAGCTATATCAGCTCCCTTGACCAAGTTGACCTAGAAGAAGGTTAAATTCCAATGGCCAGAGGCTTGTGAGAAGAGTTTTCAAAAGTTGAAAACTACTTTGACTACAACTCCGATTTTTTCCCTACCTAAGGGAATAGAGGTTTTTGTTGTATACTATGATGCTTCCAAAGTTGGCATGGGGTGTGTACTAAAGCAGAGAGGCAAGGTGATAACATATGCTTCCAGACAACTTAAGACTCACGAGAAAACTATCCAACTCATGATCTTGAGCTTGCTTCAGTGGTGTTTGCTCTCAAAATTTGGAGACACTATCTCTATAGTGGGCATGTGGATATTTTCACCGAAAACAAGAGCTTGCAGTATGTATTCAGTCAGAAGGAGTTGAACCTGTGGAAGACAAGATGGTTAGAGTTGCTGAAGGATTATGACATGAACATCCTCTATCACCTAAGTAAAGCTAATGTAGTTGTTGATGCTATTAGCAGGGTATTTATGGAATGCATTGTTCATATTGAGGATGAGAAGAGGGAGTTGGCCAAGGAAGTACATAGGCTCGCACAGTTAGGGGTCTAGTTTGCAGATATAGATGAGGGAGGTGTAGTTGTTCTAAATGGGGCCAAGTCTTCATTAGTTGTGGAGGTGAAAGAAAAGAAAGATAGGGATCCCATTCTTCTCCAAATAAAAGATAACGTCCAGAAGCAGAAAGTATTAGTTTTTGCAAAAGGGGGAGATGGGGTGCTAAGGTATCAATGTAGATTGTGTGTTCCCGATATAGATGGCCTTCGGGATAGAATATTGGCGAAGCCCATGGTACCAAATACTCTATTCATCTGAGCTCCACAAAGATGTACAAAGATGTACGAGATATATATTGGTGGAGTGGTATGAAAAGAGACATTGCCGAGTTTGTGTCAAGATGCCCAAATTGCCAACAAGTCAAGGTAGAACATCAGAGTCCTGGTGGTGTGGCTCAGAATATAGACATCCCTGAGTGGAAGTGGGAGATGATTAACATGAATTTTTTAACTAGGTTACCACGGTCTCACAGACATCATGATTCCATCGGTGTAGTAATAGATAGAATGACCAAATCAGTTCATTTCCTACCAATTAAAACAATCATCACTACAAAGGATTATGCCAGGCTATATATTCAAGAAATTGTAAGATTGCATGAAGTTCCTTTATCCATTATTTCAGACAGAGGAGCCTAGTCATAGCACAATTTTGGAATTCCTTTCAGAAAAGGCTTGGCACGAAGGTGAATCTTAGTACAACTTCCCATCCTCAGACAATGGGCAGGAAGAGCAAACCATACAGACTCTTGAGGACATGTTGAGATCATGTGTCATAGACTTCAAAGGTAACTGGGACGATCACCTACCCTTGATGGAGTTTTCTTATAATAATAGTTTCCAAGCTAGCATACAGATGGCCCCACATGAGGCCCTTTATTGGCGGAGATGTAGATCTCCTATTGGTTTGTTTAAGGTTGATGAAGCTAGATTAATTGGGCCTGACTTGGTTTACCAAGCCATGAAGAAGGTGAAAATCATTCAAGAGAGGTTGAAAACCGCAAAAAGCTGCCAAAAGTCATATACCGACATCAGGATGAGGGACTTCGAGTTTGAGGTAAATGATTGAGTATACTTGAAAATTTCACCTATAAAGTGTGTGATGAGATTTAGAAGGAAAGGAAAGCTGAGTCCACAGTATATTAGTCCTTTCCGATTGTGAGAAGAATAGGTAATGTTGCGTATGAGTTGGAATTACCAGCAGAGGTGCGTGCTATACATCTGGTATTCCATGTTTTCATGCTTAAGAAATGCTTGAGAGATCCCTCCCTAGTTGTTCCTGTTGAGAGTGTTGGTATTAAAGATAGTTTATCCTATGAAGAGATTTCGGTTCAAATTCTTAACCGCCAAGTTCGTACATTGAGAACCAAAGAGATTGCTTCAGTTAAAGTTCTATGGAGAAATCAACTCATTGAGGAAGCTACATGGGAAGCAGAGGAAGATATGAAAACAAAATATTTGCACTTGTTTTTGCCCTACAATAAAGATCTTGAAGGTAGAGTTCCTCTATTGATCTCGAAGATTTGCATTTATTTTAGTTTGAGCAACCTTGTATGCTTTGAGTTAATTCATAATATCATTATCATTCGAGGATGAATGATCCCAAAAGGGCGATATTATGCTGGTGAAATTACCAAAATACTCCTAGAAGGGAGATGTGTGTAGAATGCATTTTCCTATGCTTCAATAGAAAGTTCGAGGCTGGATATGCGATCAGCATGAAAAATGGAGTAGGAAAATGACCTCGATTGATTTTTAGAGCAACGGAATTAAAATATAATTTTTTTATGCAAACCCCAAAACAGTGTTGGTGTGCGTCCAGGGCGTGACGCGCCTCCAACATATATTTGCACTTGATATTTTTTTAAAAAATAATTTAGACGAGATTTTAAAAAATAGATCTGAAAGCAATTTACATAAATTTACACATAAAATGCATTTGACAAACGTGATTTGTGTGTATTTTCATAGAAAATAGTTTTTCAACGCGTTTTAAGTTTTTAATTAAAAAAAATAACTAGAGTATGACAAGTGCGCATCATTTCCTCATTACGACACTTGATGTTTTTTTTTTAATTAGCAAGGACATTCTAGTCTTTTCTCCATCCATCCTGGACCAATACCCTATCGTTTTGAAGTTGTTTTCACCCTATAATCCTATAATCTATGCAATTCCTTTTACTTTTTCATGAATATCATTCAGAAACAACAGTTAGGAAAAGAAAGAGGGGTCAGGGCTTGACAAAGATTTTGCAAATTTTCAAGGAAACTCGTGCCCAGGTATGTAAGGCCATCTAAAAATCCTATTTTTGAAGTTATTCTATATTCTTAGAACGAAATCTAGCCAAAAACCAAGTCAGTTTCATTCCTGTGAAGTACTGCAGTATACTAAGGTTTTCTCATGTAAATTTTATTGAAATTACTATTCTTATTCTCAGAATTGCATTGTTGAGCATGTTTCTTTAAGTCTTAAAATTTATTACGGTTACAACAATCCTAATTGAATTCAGAATTATTTCCCTAGCATATTTTTACTTGCATTGAAAAATGATTAACTTACTACAAACACTTAACTAGGCTTATATACAGTAACATAACAGATTTTCTTGAGATTAAGTTATAACAAGTTCAGAAAAGCTAGTTTAAAGAAATTATATAGAGCCAAGGCTCCAAGCAGTATATTTTTAATTTACCCCTAAAGTGGGATATTATTACAGCTACTGAGCACAATGCATATTTTGGGAGAAGTACTGAGCACCGAGGTGGGTACTAGTTCAATAACTCTAACTCCAGAAACTACATAGCCAGCATAGGATAGGATTGTACAGATGTACAACTCAGCTTATGCCACTGAGATGGCCCAGTTTATATGAATCCATCGCACTTTATCCCTTACACTGGCAAGGTATAGGATGACCCTGGCAACGTGGGTAGTACGTTGTATCATCATAAAGCTCATAGTGATGGTTGTCCATTAGACAAACTCTCCAAGTTATAGTATGCATGATTTTTCAGACATAGACAAATTTACATCTATTTGCATATTAAATGAGATATTTGCTATAATGCTTTACTTATGTTTTAATTTATTTCTACATTAAAATCTGTGGCTTGAACCTATTATCTTGAGCTGTCCTATTTTGGCTATTTTACATACTCGTACATCCCATGAATTGACGTCCTTTTGGCCTGCATCATATTACGATGCAGACATAGTTGACAGAGCTCCTCAGTAGACATATTCTGTGTCACGACCCGACCCCGGGGCCGTGACTAGTGCCGATTAGACACTAACCCAAATCCTAAAACACATTTACTACTTACCAATCTTACAGAAAATTCGGCAGAGTTTCCTCTGTTTTATTGACTAAGCCACCTGAAAAAGAAGACAGCAGCTCCCA
>JAOTQR010058793.1:0-14050 GCA_025774065.1 Solanum ossicruentum | reverse complement strand
AGTCAAGTCAATGGGATCTCAATTCTCAAGGGCATTTCCGCCAATCACTTCAACAGCAGAGGCAGGGGCGCGTCTGGCCACTTTTCCGAGTAAGCGATCATCATTCCCCGAGCGTCGAGTCATCGACTTCGTTCGGTCATTCCTTCTTATCCACACTGCGTCAGAAAATAGTTTTTTTTTTTTTAAACGGAGAGGAGTACATATAGTTTTCAATAAATAATTAATTACTACATACCTTAGTGAATTTTGAAGGGTCTTTCATAGCTGTGTAGATATTAGGAAAAACAATACGGCCAGCATAGCTAAAAATATAAAGTCCAGAAATTGAAGGAATATTTTGTAAATAAATAATTGGTATTTCATGATTAGCTTTAATTCCTCCAAAAACAGCAGTAAATGCCAGAGTCACAAAAATTAAAATTCCCACACTTGAAAGAAAAGAAATAGAAAAAAAATTTCTAAACCAAAGGCTAGGAATAGCTACAAGAATAGCAATTGTTGTTAATATTTGCGAAGTAGATAAGTGAAATAAAATCCATTTCAACTTTAAATTTGTATTTTTGAACACATTATACAAATTTTGTTAAAAGACAAAATTATTCCAAGAAGATGGGAAGTATAAGCACATATTATTCCAAGTCCTATAAGAAGGATTGAAGAAAGCATATGAAGTTGATAGTTGGCCAAGACCTATATATAACAAGGGAAACAAAAGAATTTTGTTAGTCAAGTTATAATAATGGCAAAATAGGATTAATTTACTTTTTTATTTCTCTAGCAACTTATGAATTTTTTTTGGACCCCTTTTTGAGTAAAATAAAAATCATATAATATATTAGATGATAGTCTAAAAATTTTTTGTCACATTTTTTAAATATTAGATTCGAGTCTAACGTTATTTAGAAAGATATTTTTGATATATTTGCACAATTTTTTTTTAAAATGGAGATAAATTTATATCTAATAGTGACCTGAAAAGGGAACATTGTGTAAATCAACTTAGATTTGTTACATGCATGGAAGCCCATGGAAAAGATAAAACACTCGTTTATCAAGAAATTTTTCATACTTGAACATAAGACTTCTAGTTAAGGATGATCAGTCACTATCCACCCACACCATATTTCTTAATATGTGTGTGTATATACATAGTGGCGGAGCCCACTCTTTGGCAAGGGGTTCATCCGAACTCTTTTCAGTGAAAAATTATACTATTTATACAGATATAATTAAAATTATTTTTTATCATCTATAGTAGATGTCGAAACCCATTTAGCAAGTTCATGTGCGTGTTTTTTCAGATTATGAACTCACTGTATGTGTATATATTAGTTTATAAAATAAAAAGTGAGTGGAAAGAAGTCACCTATAAGCATTCCAATCATATGAAGAAAAGAGCTATTGGATTTGACATGTTGAGTCTCAACATAAACAAAACTCTCCAAATCCTTAGAGCTATTTTCACTTGTAACAACAAGTTGTTTTCCATTGGACATGCAACTCTTGAGTCTTGTCACACATTGTGTATATCTTTTATATATAATGTGTATTATTACTCTTAGGAATGGTGAGTACTGATTCAACTCATATTTATAGCTTTAATTAGAGTACTAAGTTGTAGAAGCTAACTCATTTTAACTCCTACTTGTGAGAATCTACTTTAATTTCTCTCTCTTTTTTTTAAATTAATTAATATGCATGCATGTTGATATGAGAGAATTTAGCTAAATATACATGCATATATAACCTTTTCTCTAGCTGACTTTGATGAATTTTCACTTATCCATGAGCATATACATATTCTTTATTCGTGTAATTTTGGTTGAAATTTACTATTAAATAAATTAAAATTCTATTTGACATGGAGACATATGTTATTATGTAAAATATTACAATTAAATAAATTAAAGTTGAATCAAGAAACATGATTTGATTCTCTCAAAGTGGATTCTGTGACATAAGATATGATTCTTCCAAAAATGTGGGAAGATTCTTGTGGTTGGGCAGGTGATGGGATGAACCAAATTTTTTTATTAATGGGATTCACAAAATTCAATATAATTTTAATTTTATATAAAGTATGAATTTCTAGAAAATGAGATTTGAAATTTCGAATGATCAATCTTTACTGTCTCTGAGTTAGTTCTGCCTCAGAGTACGATATAATTAATTTTGATTAATACTTTTGCATATTAAGGTTTACATCAAATCATGAATTCAGCTTATTGTCTGATTATATAAATTAATTAATTATGATCAAGTAATAGAAACCTATATATCCTTTTTCTTTTTAGTCTATCCTAAAAATAATATTATTTTACTCTAAATGAAAACAACTTAATTTTAAATTTTTTCTTTTACCTTTAATTAAATGATTCTTAGCTAAATAAATATTTAAAAATCATTTTAAACCACAAGCTTTTGTGCCACATAAAATTAAACAGATGGAGTATTTACATAAAATCAGTATACATGCACTCTCACATATAAATATTACTTTATCAATGGTATATGTTTTATTATTATTATTATTATTGAAATCCTAAAACGTTATGTTGTACCCTTAGTTAAAATAATTTTAATATACTAATGGTTGCAGAGGAATGTGAATTAATTTCATCTTATTCTCCTTGATAAATAATAAATAGAATTTTCCACCTTTTCTAAGGTCTCCATTTTTCCTGTTTTAAAATTTACCTTTGCTGACTTAACCAAAATGATGCTCAAAGAATCATATCCAAATAGAATATATATATATATATATATATGATCAACCTTTACTATCTTCGAGTTAGTTCTGTCTTAGAGTACGATATAATTAATTTTGATTAATACTTATACATATTAAGTATTTACATCAAATCATTCAGCTTATTGTCTGATTATATAAATTAATTAATTATGATTAAGTAATAGAAACCTATATATATAAACTCATTTAAGCATCATCAATTTGTATGAATACTAGGTAGGGATAAATTATTTACCTTTAATTTGTGCATATATTGATTTGAATTTTACTGGGTATGTTATTGTTGTTGTTTGTACATATATTGGTTTCGATTGGATTCAAGAAATTTATCCAATTGGAATTGCAAAACGAACATATGCTTACATAAAATACTACAGTTAATTTTGTGCTGATTCTGAGACATGCAGCCAAATATGACTTTATATTATATTCCCTACAAGGAATTGGGATTCATTAATCCCTATTAAAGTAAAATTTCATCATCTTATAGACTATAGCATTATCATAACTAAATTCAATGAACCAATTTATTTATTTATTATTTAAAAGAAGCATGTATCTACATGATAGAGGCACTCACGTGTTTATTTCTTCAAGAGTTTAAATTTCTATGATTCCATTTTACGTAGCATCGTTTTTTTTAAATTTATCCTAAAAATAATATTATTTTACTCTAAATGAAAATAATTTAATTTTAAATTTTTTCTTCTACTCTTAATTAAATGATTCTCAGCTAAATAAATATTTAAGAATTATTTTAGACCACAAAAAAGTTTTTTTTTTAAGTGCCACATAAAATTAAACAGATGGAATATTAATTTACACAAAATCGGATACATGCACTCTCACATATAAATATTACTTTATCAATGGTATATATATATTTAATTATTATTAAAACTGTAAAACGTTATGTTGTACTTAGTTAAAATAATTTTAATACACTAATGGCTGCAGAGGAATGTGAATTAATTTCATCTTATTCTCCTTGATAAATACTAAAGAGAATTTTCCACCTTTCCTTAGGTCTCCATTTTTCCTGTTTTAAATAACCAAAATGATGCTCAAAGAATCATATCCAAATAGAATATATATATTTCCTTTCTTTTAGGGAACATAAATGTAAAACCTCCCTCCTTGCGTAATCAAATATTTTAAAACATGAAAGTGTTTTTCACATGTTTTTCACATGTTTAAAATATGTTATTTAATAAACTTCTTTCTTCTCCAACAGTCATTACAATAACAATAAATAGTAAAAATGATAGCATTCTTGTAATGTGTAGAGCAATGGCTCTGAAAATTTTCTTTCTTTTATCCTTCTTTTTACGTTTAATATTGTGACATGGAAGATACTTTATAACCATGCATTTCCACCCCTATATTGGGGAATGACTAACTTTGCATACCTCAACGTTGAAGCCGCAGTCCATTAAAAAGAGTAACCATGCACGTTGTTGTTCAGAAAGTCGGTCTCTGGGGCCTTTCACTTCAACGAGCTTTGCTTCGCCTCTGTAGTCATCATGGAAGCGCCACAGCAGTAAGTCAGGCATTCCACTTGACCAGCTCCTGTAATCTTGAGCCAAATTACGACAGAGAGATGCAAGACAAGGACCACCGATGCATGTAACAGCTGCTCGGAGCTCAGAAAGAGAATGTTTGTCCCAGTTAACTCCCCTACAGGCTGTTCCCACATGTGATTCCCACGACATGATAAGTAACTCTTCCGCCATGCCATGCTCAATCTTATCTAGAAGAGCTTCTACAAGATCCCTTCTGACTTCATAAAAGCTATCAGTTTCAAGATCCAAAGGTGCAGTCTGTGCAAGAAGAGAGACTTCATTTCTCAAAAATTTTTTGAAGATCAAAATGCTGAATAGCACACCATGAATGTCAAACAGAAAAATGAGTAAATGGAATACTTAGGCTATTTAACAGTTCAGCAATATCTTTCCCAAATAGTTTGAACAGCGACTGTAGATCCAAGATATGAAACTACCTACCTTGCTTTTGTTGCTTTCTAGTCTCGCAAGACCCTCTAAAATACTTGTTTATTAAAGAAAACAAAAGCAAATAACCATCATCAGCCAATAAAGGGGACCCCAAGACAAGGAAAATTAGTGTCTTCTGAGAACACGTTGGATCCCTTATTTTCAAGTCCTATTATCACTTTTGAGCAGAACCTGTAAGAAACCTAGTACAATTAGGCAGAACATGAGAATCATGGTCATTAACATTCGCCTCAGTCTATGAAGTTAAGCATATTGTTTCGTTAAATCGTTGAACAAAGTCCGTGTTAGCTGCTAAGGCAATAGTTTCATGTTGTGTAACTGAATTATCAACAAAATTATCACTTGATCAGCACAACCATTTAGCATGGAAGTTCTGACAATAGCAAGGCCACCTAGACCAGAGTCTATGGAAAACGTCAAGCATATACTACCTGAAATTTGGTGCGGAAGACATTTGGTACGTCCGCAAAGAGGACATCCCACATTAGAAGCCCAAAAATAGTCAACCAAATCCCACTCTCAGTGTGAACACCCTGCCAGCATCCTCCTTCTCCAGCATAATACTCTAGAGCAAGCTCTTCTACTCCGCAACGTTCTCCATCCTCACCATAAAAGACATTCTTCACCCCTGTTTTGCAATTGACTGGTCTGCCCTGAACATGAACCTAAGTAATCATCAAGGAGAGTGAATCTGAAACTGTAGCATGATACTGATATCCTAAGAGAGTAGGAGAAGTGCAAAGTGGTCAATCGGAGAAACTTATAGGAGATAAAATGAATTACCTCAACGATCTTCCTATTGATGGCATTCAAAAAACTGGGAGTTTTCCAACGTCTAGGAGGCTTACCCAACCGTAAAACCCTTCTCTGTAGAGCCACTATAGAGCCAGCACGAACCCAAGGATCTAGCAACCCCTTTTCAGCTACCTCAAGACTCTCATCAAGGCACCCAACATGCTCCAAATCAATTGAGAGCCTTAGAGTCCAATATCCCCTTCTTCGATCAGATTTAAATTTAACTAGTAGCAGCTTAAGCAAATCGATTGCATCTTTATACCTGAAAAAATATCCCCATTAAAAAATCCAAGTACACAAGAAACTTCACTTAGAAGAGTCAAGAAAATGTAGAATGAAGAGTGTACATACATACATTTGACACTATTCCTATTTATTTTTTGTCATAGCATGTCGCGTGCTGTTTAACAATATTCACAGAGGCACATAAAACATCTAAAATAAGTCCAGACAACCTCCCAGGGAATTCAATCAATTCAATTCACCAGCCTAATGCCCTCATCAGATTATCAACCAGTCATTTTACTAGACCCTCAAAACAATTTATAGAATAAACACTCTGTTCAACCCAAAGCTTGGCTCTCATACCATGTGAAAGAATTCGAATATCCAACCCAAAACCTTGAGCAGTGGGTGCAGGCGGCCCAGGACACAAGAAACCCCATTGGTAACACTTAACATAATCAATGGGGACAAGTGTATTCTCCAACTTTAAAGACACTTAATTGTTATCTATGTTTAACAATACTAATGTAAGATATGTGATTACCTCTACCATTTTTTTTTCGTCTTTTGGTGATTGACATACAACAGATAGCAGTTACTAAACTCTGTATGTCAAACGATAGAAGGAAAAAAATGTTTTAAGGAGGTCAAACAGCTGTCCTCAAAATACCCAACCCATGTCAATGAAAACACAAAGACACGTAACCTTCTAAAATAAAGTGTTATTCATAGATTCACACTAATGACTAAAGAAGTGGAAAGAATGATTACAAAAGCCACCTTTGTCACAAGCCTATTTACAAGAGTTTACCATGTGACAGATTTTCTATTCTTCTTTAAATCGTTACACGCACCACTAACCACTACTTTAACTGGAGAAATGGAAGACACACAAAGAAGGGGTGAGGGCACAGAGTCTTTGGGACCTTCACTATAGAACACTCCCCCTTTTGCTTTATGAATCTGGAACAAGTAATATACAAGTTTCCTTCTCTAATTGTCTCATTCCTTATAGACAAGCTTTTCTTTTTCAGTTAATGTCCTCATTCTGACCTAGGTGATGTGTAAACCCTTTCTTCAAAGAATCATTCCATACTCATAAAGTTAATTTAGCTATTATACAGTGAAATTCTTCTTCCTCGTGGATCATGGAAGATCCCAATTGCAACTAAAGGGGGATGAAGCTGATTTGCAGAATAACCTGTGATTATACTGATATTGTGTTTCAAAGAATGAACTCAGTTGCAAGTTAGAGAATAACTTCTAATCAAGCATGTTAACCTCCTCACCTACGTTCATGCTCCAGAAAAGAAACACCCAACAGGATCACCTTAGAATATACCCAACTAGCTGAAAAGCAAGATAAAAATGCAGCCATGGACCCAATATGCGATGATCTATCTTCCTCCATAAAGCTAGATACGTGAGAGGCAGAAATCTCAATGCATCTTGATACCAACTCAGTGTTGTTCTCGTCAACAGACTCATCCATAACTTGTGCAACCTCAATGGCCTAAGAGCATTAAATTCAAACTAAATAAAGGAAAAAGTTTTTGTTCTTTTGATCGCTAATAAGTGGAGAAAGTCTTCCTCAAAAAAAAAAATTAATAATAATAATAAGGGGAGAAAGTATCTTTGCCCAAGAGTTGAGCATACCTCCTCATAAGACAATAGGTCGCTTCTGTCTGGAAATATCTGGTCTGTGAATATGCAGTTATAAGCAGGATATTTTACAATGCCCAAGTCAACAAGTAAGAATGCTGACAGGTCCTGCTCTCCATTCAGGAAAAATAGTCTCTGAAGGAAGAAAAAGTTAGAAGGGCATATGCCAAACGAACAATGTTTACTATAGAGGCTAGACGACATGATAGAGATTTCTCCAGAATCACCTCAGCACGCCAAAAGACAGATTCAGCTGATGCAGATATCCTGATACAGCTTCCAGCTTTTCCTAGAATCATACTTGGAAGGTTGGGGCTGCAGTGATGTCATTTTGAAACAATTACATGAAAGAGCATTAAGGTGTGGTACAGAGTGACTGAAAAGGAATAGAGAATTTCAAAAACAACCTACCATAAACCACTTTCATATGCAGCAAGAACCCGAGCAATGTAATCTTGCTTTCTTGTACCATGATTGGAATTTTGGACAATCTTCTTATGTGACTGAACTAAATCTCAAAAATAAAACGCACTTGTAAGAAAGATGTATGTATCTCAAACAAAGGGAAGAATGCAATGAACAACTAAGGAAGCATCTAGATATTTTACTCAGAGATACATAAATTCTGCTGAGAGTCTATTGAAAATAGCGGTAAAGTCTGAATAAACACTAGCCTCCCCAGAGCCCACCTTTGTGAGATTATACTAGGTATGTTGTTGTAGAGACACATAAAAACGTTAACTCTAATCTTCCAAGGCCAAGGGATTCCGATCTGAGTACAACTAATTATTGGCAAAGTTTTCAAAGAGAACACTAGATAAAATTAATCAATGACAATACCTCAGAAAAGCAACTACTAAAAACTTACAACTGTCAAGTACCTGCAACACAGGTATTACGACAGCAGGTGGAGTGGCAAAATGGATCTTTTTTCTATACCACCCTAATTATATCTACTTATATTTCTTTTAAACTTATATTTTTCACACTTCCCTCAATTGCACTGAGCCAATTGCAAAGCGAGCTTAGTCAGACGGAAAGTAAGAACTGAACACACATCCAGAGAAGACCAAAGGCACAGCACAAGCTCTGACAAGGGCATGAAAGTGCAACTTTTCTAGTTCTACTTTGAGAATATTTTAAAATAAAACAAAGCTTAACCCCTATTGTAAGGAAACTTAATCCTTTTTCTTATTTTCATTTTTGATGAAGTGTTTAAAGGGCAACATACAGCATCCAGATAATCATTTGTAAGTAGAGTGTGAACATTGTAATTAGCAATTAATACACAAAACATACAAAAGCTCCAAGTCTCAATAATCCAATTAATTAGGATGAATGTATCTCCAAAAACATATTATGATATTTACATACAAGAAAACGAGCGCAATGGAATAAAAAAAGAATAAGGAGGAAATATTAAAATGATGCTGAAATGGGTATACAGATCTGAGTAAAAAGATTTGGTGATAGCTGAAAACCAAAGTTGGAGTGGCAGAAGATTAGTTATTTATTTCCTTTATTTTTTTTTTTAGTGCTAAGAATTGTATGGCCCGTATCTGTCCACACAGTATCCTGTTTCTGTGTAGTCATCAGAAGCCAATCTCACTATTGGAGCATTAACTATGGCATCAATCAAATCTAGATGGAGCCTTCCACAATGCTCCAAAACCTTTCATGACCTAAAGATAGCTTCTTTTTTAAACTCACAAGAGAGTCTGCTCGGAAGAAATATTAAATGATATTGCAAGTGCATTAACAAGATTGAATTCCATTTTATAAATCTTGTGATTGCTTGGTGATTAAATTGTCAATGTCAAGTCACATACTAGCTAACCAAACATCCACCTTACAGTAACAGAAAAAAGAACCTGTTAATGATGAAAGTCAAAACATAACTACCAAAAGGAGAATGATATGATATCAAGATAAGCTTTTAAGTAGGGATAGATTATCTTAAAGAGTGGATTGAAAAATCAAAAAGTTACAGAAATAAAAAGAAAAAATTGCAAAAAGTTTCACTGTAAGGAATAATCCTCAACATGTTTGGTCTCAATAACTATTTCCACTTGTTCCCAGCCTTGGGAACGGAGATATAAGTCAAGCCATTATTCTTTGATAACAGTATTGTTAGCAAAAAATAAAGATGTGGTGCTCAAGTCATGGAAACTCTATTGCAACCGGAGAGGAACCCATAGGAAATCATCACAACCATGAAGCATTTTAAGGATCGTTAGAAATTGATGACATTCTGTTAATTAATTCCCACAAATGACCATAAAAAGACAACAAAAAAGAAAGCAAATTGGAGTTTTGTATACATGACATCAACCCAGCAGAAATTCAGAACTATCAACCCAGCAGAAAAAGGATACATATCTTCAACCATACATGAATCCTATCTAGTGGATTATATGTCTTCCTCATAACACACCCACTGGCAGATACAAACTTTCAAGCATAAGCAAATATATACTTCCTGTGGGACATATAAAAATAACAAAGAAACAAGAACCTTGCTAAGACAGCAGAGAAGGTCCCGTAGTTCACCAACATTAAGAACATCCAACACCTCCTTTAAGTCAGCAATTTGTAGTTTATCAATTGATGCAAATAAAGTTACACATTCTGCTTCTGCAAAGTAAAAGAGAATGACTTAATTGATGTTGCATTCAGCTTCTCTTAAAACAAGACTATATAGAATTTACCAGAGTGTTATAGAATCTGTCTACCAGAAAGACCCTTAACAGCTTCTTCATAATCAGATATTTCAGCATATGATATGCTAGCTATCCGAAACCAGGGCCCTAAGGTAAGAAAAAAGAGGAATCTAATAAGATCAAGAAACTTCTTGAATCATCCAGCAATCAGTCGTTCAAATTTTCACGAATACAGAATAAAAGAAGGAAATAAACACAAGATTATACAAATAAAAGAACTTACCCTTCTAGTATGACCCGAATAGCAACTGAATTATCAGTCAATGAAGAGTAAATGATGTAACATTGAGTAGAAGAAGCCAATTCACTATTACCATGGTCTCATGTATAAGGTAGCCTATTCATCATGGGTCTATAGCAGTCAGGAAAGGTAGTGTATGGAAAAAAATGGAATCGTGAAAATAGCAACTAGTCACACCATATGTGTGATCTAGTGGTAGCTGAAGCTGGAACGAACCAGAGGCGACCAAGGTTCAAATTTTAGCATAGGCAAGTAGGTGGTTTTTTCACATGTCTCAAGTCTTGGTAGCAAAACTATATGAAATCTATACTAATAGAAGGATCTAGGACCCGGTAGAGTAGTTGAGGCAAGCTGCTGACCCACAAGCACAAACATCACCATGAAAAGAAAAAGAAATAAGAAAACTGCAATAAGTCATTTTTCAATATGATGGAAAGCACAACTGAATTCCAAATTTCAATTGTAGCAGACATTTGGAAGGCCTTATGATTAATCAAACGAGTAGAACATCTGAACCCCATAAATAAAGTTTTTTTCATCTCAAGAAGTGGTAATTAAACAAGTAGAACATCTGAACTCCATAAATAAAGTTTTTTTCATCCCTAAGAAGTGGCAGTACCCAAGCTGAAGTGGATAAGATCTAGAAATTAATCAACTCTAGATTATTAAAGTTGCAAGGCAAAAGAGCTATTGAAGTCGAACACCTTTACGTGCATAAAGCCGAGCAAAAAGCCTTTGACTATCATCTGAGAGTGATAAAAAAGATTCTGCACCAACAGAAGATAAAAACAGAGTTACATATGCAAATTTATCAAAGATTATCTGGGATGATCCAAGTGCTGAAGATCATACTCAATAAGGTCTTCTCGCCTTCAGTAAAAAGATGTGCATTGATCTCCAAAACCTCCTTGAGTAACAACAGAAGGTTATGCTGGTATTTTGCAGGGATGGGAGGGCGAGTTTTGGAGAATTCAGCAGCACATAGAGCATTTCTCGTAAAGGAATTAAATTCTTGGAGACGAGAGGAGTCCTTTTCGCCAAAAGAAGCGATGCTAGAGGAATATATCTGAATTGGGACAACTGCATGAGGATGCCGTGGAATAGAAGTTACATGGCCCTGAATCCATGTAAGCTAGTGATCAGTCCATACTTTTGAAAATCCATAATTTGAATTGACGGAAGCCAACAGTGAACAGAAAACAAACGGCCAGGACAACACAAAGATATTTACCAGATTTTACAGATAGCCAGAGTTCTCATTGCTTTTCTTAATTCGTTAAAATTCTAATTCAATTTTGTATAAGATTTCTTGTATTCGAAAGTTATTGAACACCCTTTAACAGGTCCAATAGCCTAACAAAAAACAACATACCCAGTGATACGCATCCAATAGCCTCATTAGCAAATTAATGTGGCTGACTTTCTAGTGGCTAAACAGTTCATATTTACTTTTACTTTTACTTGTAAGTTGGCTTTTATGTTAGAATCAAATGATGTGCAAGATTAAATCTATGAACTGCTACAGATGCATGCATAACACTTATTCAGTGCCTGACAGAATGAACTGAAACACAACTATGCTTCAGTGTAGAATCACAGTGCTTATATCTAAACCCTACTTCATAAATTTGATCCTTTTTCATGCTTCCAAAACCCAGACCACCTGCAAGATTACTTTCACATCCAACTTCCATTCATATAAGGTACACAGAATGTTGTTTTTTACAAAACCCAAATATTCCAAGCATGTTACAGCTAATCATAACCATTAAACCAAGATTTAATGGTTGGAATCCTCATTCTTACCCAAATGCCCCAATAACACAGTTTGAGATTTTGGTCATTCGTTTACTTTTGGCCTTTGGATAAGAATAATTAGCTTATAGGGTAATATAGAGACTTGACTTGGGTGGTTGAAATTGTATGAAGTGAACCAAGGATTTCTTAACCAAATATTTTGAAAAAGCTTCAGCAAACGTTGACATGGTTCATGTATACTAGTCCTTTCAAAATACTCACACTAAATATGCTTTTAAATATTAAATACAGTAAGAGCAAAGGTAAGACAAGTTGAAGCTTGTATGGAAATGGAAAAAATTAGAATATGACCATAAACTGTCTAGTATATTACCTCAAACCTCAGCTGAAAATTGTCTATCAATGGAGATACATATTGTGCCAAGTCCCTGGGGATGAAACCTAGCTCTTTACTGTGACCAGTATCTTTTGTTAGAACCTGCCAGAGTATACGAACAATACTTTTTATACACATCTTCAGATACAACCTTACCGATTAAAGATAACCAAAGTGAAGATCAACCTTGACTGCGTTCGGATCCTTGACATTCTCAAAATCTCTTGAAAGCATAACCATGGCTCCAATAATTAACTCTGTATCATCAGCAAATTTACGGCCAACAATGAAAGTATCAAGCAAAATCTTAGAGTTCTCATCATCTTCCAAAGGTTCCACACACGTGGGAGTCCTGTTTTCAGAAAGTGACAAATGCGAGCCTGTAATGTTGTCAATTCTATCATCACTTATTTCATGCTGAGAAAAACCCTCTAGCCCCACAATTTGCATCGACTTCGCACCAGAAAGAAGTTTGGATTCATCATCGAACTCAGGGAGACCATCCAAGTTTTCAGCTCTATTAACCCTATTACATATACTGCTATTTTGGGTGAATATATTGGATGTGCTGGTTGCCAGAGTGCGTGAGACAGAATATGAACTGGATACATCTTGGACATTATTTTCTGAACCATCTGAGTTTCTCATTTCAGAAGCGAGATCATATATATTACCATCATTTGTACTTGAACCAAACTTGGTCCTTGTCAAGTCTGAATCAATGGATGCGGCTGTAACTTTAGGTCGTGTGCAAAATTTCAACTGGAAAAGGGTGCACTGGCTCAATTTGCGTTTCGTTCCACTAGCTAGGCATTTGTCTGAAAAATAAAGTTTACACATAGCTCAAAAGTCGAATAAATAAATAATTAGATCAACTAAAAAGATTAAAAACAAAACAACTAACTTGTTGCAAAAGCTGCAAAAAGACAACCTTCTTAGTCGACTTCGCAAAAGGAATGGGGGTAAATAAGAGGACTCAATTTCATGGTTCTCTATTTGCAATTGTATTTTACCTTGTAAAATTGGGTCTTATGTCTACTGGAAAAAAATTAAAATAGTAGTCTAGTGGCAACGTCAAATTTGCAAATTCGCTTGATGCATAAGTATAGAACAGGTTTCTCTATTGATTTAAATTTTCTTTCTTGAGATCTTTTTTCGTTGCAAAGCGATTAAATAAAAGCTGCAAAAGGAATACTCACGAACAATTTCAAAAATGAATTCTTTACATTTTGAAAGCAAGAAATTTCAGTGGCATTAGTAGCAGATGCTTTCTTCACACTAGCTCAACTCATTGACAATAAGGTAATAAGTCCACAACTCATCAATAATTGGCAAATTGGTAATCCAAGAAATTTAAAATTTCAAATGCATCCACAAAAACAGATCAAAAATTTAAACTTTACATGTTTGAGTTTGAAATTCTAGCACAAACCATTTGATTTACTGGGTTAAAAATATCTTATATGTAAATTGTGGACTTTTTCACACATATATATTGGTTTTGAACCA
>JAOTQR010058761.1:0-14052 GCA_025774065.1 Solanum ossicruentum | reverse complement strand
AAATGTCCCTATGCAATTGATAACCTCTAGATCCATCTACTTTATCAAACCTTTCCTTCAAATCAGCCCACACTGCTCTAGCATCAGTGGCATAGACTATGCTACTCAGAAGCTACTTTGAAATTGCATTCATAATCCATGCAAGCACAAAGGCATTACACTTCTCCCATTGCTCTTCCATTTCACCTTTGAAATCATCTTTTCTGCAGGTCTCAAGCACAAACCCCAGCTTGCTCTTAGCTCTGAGGTTGATTAACATAGATCAACTCCACAATGAGTAATTATCTGTCCCTGTAAGCTGCATAGATGTGAGAATACACCCTGGAATGTCTGAACTATGCAGATAGAGAGGATGATTCTGTTTTCTCTCAATCTGTGTGACAGTTTCGACAGTGTTACTAACAACATTAGGTGTAGAATCTGCCATTGTTACTAGCTCAGTCATGTAGCTCTGATACCATGAAGAAATCCTTAGCTAATATGTAGATGGATCTATGAAGATGAAAGGCAGAAGAAGCACAGAAAACTTGGAGAAGAAGTAGAAGTGCAGAGAAGGAGAATTTGGGGAAAAATGATTTCATTCCCACTGAATGTATTTGATTGTGTACAATGTTATTTATATACAAGTGTATGCTTCCACACATTACATATTGTGTGTATTCAGCGCATGTAATTGATTCCCAATCACTAACCAACTAATTAATATAACCAACCAATTAACTAACTAATTAACTACCTTTAACTAACTCACTAACTAACTACATTATCTTCAATATTATCTTCAATACTAAAAGCTTGCATTGTTGAAAAGGAAATCACAGCAAGAGAATGGGATCCAACTCTAAGAATAGATTTAATAGATTAATATTTGTTTATCAAGCCAAATAACACTTTAACCTGCCTTATAGCAACAAATCAGCCGCCATGTTACTAAGTGAAATCGTTTTCAACCTTTTCAAATGCTGAAAATGAATCAGATTTCAAAAGCGGAGGCATAACAGCATACAAGGTTGTGATAATTGAACAATTTGTCATCTAGAGGAGGGAGATAAATCTGGAAACTTGACAATAATACAAAATTGTTGACGTAACAGTGGACAGACATTAAAACAAAAGACATAAACAGAAGTGCAATCTTTTTTTTTTTTTTTTGCACTTTTAATAACTTCCAATATAACATAGATGCATCTATTTATTTGTGATTAATACACCCAAATTTAGGAAGAAACATACATGAGACTAACACCCAAAGCAAGCTATAACATGTTAAAAATCTTGAACATTAATAGATAAATTAAAAAAAAAAAAACAGACGTGAACTGAAGAAACATGTGTAGAATTCCTCTAAAAGAAATTCTAGCATATTTTGATATGAACGGAACAACATTCAACCAACATAGAGATGAAAACAAACTTTGCGACATATTCATATGAGAAGCTGGTTGGAACTAGAAATGACCAAAGAGAAGATTTATATTCAAAAGAACAAGAAATGGTTGTGTCTTAAAGACATGAAACCAACAGATCACAAAAGGGATTACACGGGACAGAATGATTACAACTTACACTTCCAAAATTAGAACAAGTAAACGTAAAAGTCAAATCAAAACCACAGAAGCAGACAAGAATTCTAGACATGACATTGACTTCGAATGAATGCTTAATAGACTGTTGAAACCAATGAGACTAAAGGAGGCTACGGCATACTTTCAAGAAAGAAAAAATCACTTCAACCAAACTTTTGTTCCTAATAAGCATCAGTTGAGTTCAAAAATAGCATAATATGATTCAAAATAAGTAAAGAACGGACACGTCAAGATCAATAAACGATTCATAGGAAAATCACGGATAGAAGATTAAAAAAACAAACCACAATCACTGTCCACAACCCTTACCAGACGTGACATTATAATAGGGAAACAGATTTTTTTTTTTTTAATATAGACCCAACAACAGTTTTCAACAGTCAAACAGAACAAAATTTTTTATCAAATAAACTGATTCCGAAACAAGTGTGTAGCTACTTCGTCATCTAGAAAACCAATTGAAAAAGTAAGATGGAAAAGACAATACCTTTTTTAGTGCTGCGAACTAGGACGACGAACCTGAGGAATAGTCTCCCATCACGATGAGCTTGTTTACACCAAGCTCAAAATCAGGAACCTTTCAATTTCAAGATCCTCGAAACCGATCAGTTCCCAGAAAACTAATTTGAAGAATATATTGCAACAAGATTTTTGAATGTCAAGAATCGCTCCTCACTGGAAAACTGATATTCTTTTTCTTGTGAGGGAAACGACTCAGTGTGTGCTTTGTTTGTTTAGAGTCATAACATCTGCCCAATCAGTGGGGGAAAGGGTCAAATATATAGGGAATTTTAGGGGCTGAAGATTGGAGAATTCAAATTCAAAAATGTGAACGTTGGGAGAGACGTTGGGGATTTTTTTTGTTCTGTTGGTGTTGATGTTCTTGAATATGATTTGAAAAAATGAAAGAATAGGAAAGATGGTCATGAAAAGAGGAGGAGAAATGAAAAAGGAGTAACACATGGGTCCCACGTGAAAAAGAAAAAGAAAATTTAAAGAAAAAAGGAAAAGGAAAAAAGGAGGGGACATACGGGGTCAAGAAATGGGCGTATAAATTTAAATACACAACAAATTAAATTAAATTAATTAACGAGCTTTTTTAAATTTAACTAAATGAAATAATAAACTCAGTTATAAACTACTTAATTTCAAAAAATAATTTGATAATAAACAAGATATTTTTTATTTTTGAATAATTATGAAAAAGCACGTAATTATATACGTACAAAGTATATAAAAGAATATATATAATACCAAAAATAACTAAAAAAAATTTTTAGATTTCTAATTTTTCTTAAAAATAATTATTTCAAAATGTTAAAAAAATTGAACAAGCTTGATAATTAATTTATAATATGAAGGGTCAAAATTGGGTGTCGATAGCTGCCCCTCGTTTGGCTTGGGTCAATGAAAGAGACCCAAGACAAAGAAAGTTGACGAATCCAATTTTATCCATTCACTCATTCATCGTATTGAATTGCGAGTGGTAAGAATTCTGAGAATATCATGGCCGACCACGATTTTGGGTTTCCTACATATCCCAAGTTACAAGAGAATTCAGGCCACTTGTAATTCAAGACAATTAATTTTATGCATGGTTTTGAAAAAAGTTCAAAAGCTGTTTCAGAGTCAAATTATAGAGAGACTGAAAAGCTTGGGAATAGAATGAGAGGAAGTTGGAGTACAGTCAAGTTTTCAACATAGAGCTTGCCTATATATCGCGGACATAGAAATCAAACTGCTTTTAGCTCGACTCAATCGATTTATAAGAAAATCTCGTGATGCTAGGACACCCTTTGGTAGGGAGAAGTGACAAATAAATTGAGTATGAAAAAAAGGCTAGCAACCTCTTAGTCATGAATGTGTTGCACTTCACAACCATAAGTAAGAACTTATATGGACATAATTTTCAAAACTCTTGGTGAATTATCACTCAGATTGGAAAGTTTGCTTTTTTGTGAGAGTTGAGATCATCAGAGGTGAAACTGAAATAAACAAACTCAAAAGAAATGCCAGCATGCCCTCCAAAAAGGGTTTAGTTAGATTGTGGTGGAAGTCACTAATTAGCTCGTATCCAAAGAGTTTGACATTCCTCTTCATACTATGTCCTAGTTCGCTGCTAAGAAACAATTTCACATTATGTCATGCTCTATACTTCTCTGTTATGCAATTTTTCCTGCTAAATTTTGTGCAAAATCTAAAAGGTATTTGTTAATAGTATAATTGCCAAGAAGTCATAAAGTCATGGATCCCCGGTTGTCTTTGGAGACAAGATGGTAATAATATTTGCAACATTTAAGATAAAGTCATTAAAGTAGGTAAGTAGATTAAAGTAACTGGTAAAGTAGTGAATAAAACCATGACATCTCTGGTTGTCTTCGGAGACAAAAATGATAAAGTAGGTAAAGTAATAAATAAAGTCATGACGTCTCCGGTTGTCCTCAGAGATAAAATGGTAAAGTAGGTAAAGTAGCCATTAAAGTGATGACATCTCCAGTTATCTTCGGAGACAAAATTGTAAAATCAATAAAGTAGGTAAAGCAGTCATCAAAGTCATGGTATCTCCGGTTGTCTTCGGAGATAAAATGGTAAAGTTGGTAAAGTAGGTAAAGTAATCATTAAAGTCATGACATCGCCGATTGTCTTCGGAGATAAAATGGTAAACTCGGTAAAGTACGTAAAGTAGGTAAAGTAGTCATTAAAGTCATTATATATCCGGTTGTGTTAGGAGATAAAATGGTAAAGTCGGTAAAGTAGGCAAAGTAGGTGAAGTAGTCATTAACGTCATGGCATCTCCGGTTGTCTTTGGAGATAAAATGATAAAGTCGGTAAAGTAGTCATTAAAGTCATAACATCTCTGGTTGTCTTCGGAGATAAATTGTAAAGTAGGTAAAGTCTGGATATCTCCAGTTATCTTCGGAGATAAAAAAAGATAAAGTTGGTAAAGTAGAATAAAGTCATGACGTCCCCGGTTGTATTCGGAGACAAAAATTAAAGTAGGCAAAGTAGGTAAAGTCATGACATCTCTAGTTGTCTTCGAAGATTAAAAAAATGATAAATAATATATGTAATGTTTAAGGTAAAATTGTAAATGTAGGTAAAATGAATTAAAATAATTGTTAGGTAGAGAGTAAAGTAAGAGTGTAGTTATTTGACTTATGCAGATGATGTAATAATATCTCTAGTTGTCCTCAGGGGCCTAAATGATAAATGAGACCTCCAGTTGTCTTGGATGTCTCAATGACATTTATGATGATGGGACAATATGGCCGAATGATGTATTCGGTCGTCTTTACAGGCCTTTGCTCATTCCTTTAAAATTCAAGAAAAAAATATTAAGTGAATAAAATGGATTATAAGGATAATCAGAAAAATAAAATAAGTGAATTTGCTTGGTTATTGGCCGAATGTCATCTTCGACATTAAAGTCTTGATGTGCAATTTGGTTGGTCGGGTGGTTCTTCCAGTGAACTTGATGTAGATTTCAAAGTAATGTTTCTTATTAAGGCGAGGTCATTGAACCAAATGATGCCCTTGATGCTAATCCATTGTGGCATCTTGTATCTTTGTTGTTCCTGCAAGCAAAGAAAAATTCTTAGTTGGAAGGGGATGTTGATTCGTGTTGACTCGAAGCTTGGTTTTGTTGGCCGTCCATCTATCTTGCTTGGTCAGACATTGTGACTTCTGTTTGAGACTTGGTAGATGAACAATAAAGGCATTATTATAATAATAATTTTTTTGAAATAAATAAATGATAAAAAAATTATTATTGGAAAGAGACATATGTTAATGTATTGAAAAGTATATAAGTATATGATGATAAGTTGTAAAAGAAAATTTTCTGCCAACTCTTAAATTGTGACACTTTGTGAGACAAATTGAACATCCTTTGTAGCTTGCCATGATGCAATCAATCCTTGTTCAAATCTTATCAAAAAGCTATTAAGAAAGTAAATTAAACTAACTATAATGAGGGACAGTCAATAATAGAGAGCAACTAGGGTATTGTGTTCCCTATGATTCTCCAACTTAGCATCACCGGATAACTCAATTCTTGTCTGGTGTATAGCATGCAGGACGGTAATTTAAGTTCACCAAGCCCTTTGATCAAAGGTGAGAGAGGCGAATTTCACTATGTGACTTGGCCCACCTCTATAGTGTGCAACACTAACCATTACCTATAAGTTCCGGTACAACCTCCCTTTGGCCCAGTTCGATTGATTAGACGAGAACACATCAATCGAATTCTATTGATCAATCTTTTTTCCTATTCATTACTACCTTGATCTAGTCAGTAACACTAGGTAGGTTCTAATGTTGGCCACCATTAGAAAATATGCAAAACAAAGAGAATTAATTAACACATATATATACTCATTCTAAGAATTGTAAATTACCCAGGTTTACTTAGTTAGTTCTTCATGGTTCCCACAACCCTAGTTATGGATTTAGCTACTAATGTTATGGGTAGATGAAAAATTTATGGATTGAGAAAACATAAATAAACACTTACACAATTGAATTGAAATCAAGCAAATCCAAGAAGAATGAGAATCACATGCTTCAAGATCAAATTAACCCACAAGTTTTTTTTCACTATCTTCTCTCTCAAGTATTGAGTTATCTAAGTACAAACCCTAAAAGTACTGAACAATGACGTTCCCTGTTGTACAATAACCTAAAAATATTATTTATAATAGTTACAATTAAATCCTAAATAAAATAGAAAAACTGGTCGGTGGGACTCCACGAAAGGTCTCTATGACTCGTATTGTGATTTACAAGTCATAGTTGAGGCCTCATAGTCAGCTCCTGGGGTCTTGGACTTCTCTTCTATGACTTCACTTTACGACTCGTAAACTGATCCACAACTTGTGATGCATATTCATAGGCTTCAACTTCATCAAATGGTCCCTTCACTAGAAATCTTCATGAAACATATCGATACGACTCGCATACTTGTCTCTTTCAGCTGATTTTCATATTTTATCCTTCATTGGAATTTTCACGAAACTGCCTCTAGGACTCGTAGAATGCTCTCCAATCCGTAGAGGGTCTTGTAAACCATCAAAAACCAGCAGTCTTCTGCAGTTTTGCCCCAAATCATGACCAACTTGTCTTCTGCAAATCTAAACAGAAGCACACATAAAATCCACAAATATCGCATTGAAAATACACAAAATCCTAAGTTTTAAGAATTAAAAGTGTTGTGTTTTGGCAGCATATCACCTGGACTGTGCAAAATCCTGATTATGGGCTTAGAGTGTTTTACGGCTAGTGAATTGTAGTTTTGTAGAAGGTCCAAACCCTAGTTTTTAGTACTGGGTTTCACGGATCAGTCTACGAGTCATAAAATGAAATACAAATCGTAGAGCTAGTCGTAGAGACCCCAACACTTGGTCAAAAAATCAGAAAACTTACCTGGGTTCCACGAGCCCCATTCATGACCCATAGTTTTTTCTACAGATCATAAAATTGGCTCGTGGACTGGAGTGTCCAACCTTTTGCTCATTGAAATGTCTACGAGATGGTGTACGGGTCATAAAGTGATTTACGGCTCGTAGAAACAGTCCTAGAGGCACTTCCTGATGCCAATTTCATCAAGGATGGCTGACTTAGCTATGTACCTATAAATTCTTCATAGAGCACACCGTTACCCTATGCGCAACCAGTCCAATGTCCAAAATTACAACCAAAATACAAGAAAATAATCTGCCTATAAGTCTGAAATAAAACAAAGTTATAACTACGACTATTACATCAAAAACCTTGGGTTGCCTCCTAAGTAGCTCCTGATTTATTGTCACAATACGACTTAGACAATTTGGTTACTCAGACTTCACCAAATACCCAAACCTCATTCTTCAAATCATCTGGCCTTTTCATAGACTGACAAATATTGAAGATAACCTTTTTATCATTCTATCTAAACTTGAGTTGATCGCTTCCATATCCACTAGTGCTCGACCAGTGGCCAGGAATGGTCTTTCGAAGATGATTAAGACGTTAAAGTTGACTTTGCAATCTAGGATTACAAAGTTTATGGGGAATATGAACTTTTCAACCTTAACAAGCACATCATATAGTATCCCCATAGACTTCTTCACCGTACAGTCAGCCATTAACAATAACATACTTGTCAGAGTATGGGCTCCCAATCCTAGCTTCTTAAAAATCTCAAGGGGTATTAGATTAATGTTGGCACCGAGATCATACAATGCCCTTGCGAACTCCACATCTCCAATGGTGCAAAGTGTGATAAAAGCGTGGGGATCTTCTCGCTTTTGGACCAAGGACCTCGTAGTAAATGCACTTCAATGTTGAAGCTTTTGGGAGAGCTCTTGACTCACGGTGCACTTCTCTGTAACCAAGTCCTTCATGCACTTTGCATACCCCAGCATTTTCTCCCACGCCTCGATAAGAAGATGTTGTTGTTTCAGCATGAAGAGAAAATGCTTGAACTTGACTTTCTCTTCCCTCTTCTTAATTCTTTAAGAGAAGGGAAGAGGAGGCCTAAGAATGGGTTTCAACTTCTGTAGCATATCAACAACTTCACTTACCCCATCCTTGCCATGATCATCTCTAGTATCTATATCCTTGACCGCAATTGTCTCCTCTCGAACATCATCCTCATCAACTGGCATAGGAGGATCAATAGTACTCCTGCCACCACTAGTAGTAACCATCATTCACTGCCTTTCATTCTTAGGATTCTGATCTATGTTGTTAAATAATATACCCCTTCGATGCTGATTACGTTGAGCCGAGACCTGATTGAACTGTTGCTCAAGTTGTTTGATGGCATAGAATGAGACTCAATTTTCTGATGTACACTAGAGATCTCAGATTTCATGCCCCTCAGAGTCTCATACTGTGTCTCAACTTTCTTCAACAGACGGTCAAATATCTCCTCAACTCTAGAACTACTAGCACCTATGTTGCGGTTGTGTGGTGGCCCATATGGACTATTGTTGGAACCATCTATGCGGCCCCAATCTGCTTCTCTATCTTTGCCCTAATTCTGGTCATAGTATCCTCTGTGGTTGTCTCTAAAAGTTCCGTCTCAATTGATCTTCTGACCTTGGTGTAAATAGTCCTAATTGGACCCTTGGACATTGGTCTGAAATCCCCTGTCTGATCAGTAATAAATAAGTGTCTTCATAGTAGGGATCATCATACATGGGTGCACACGAAGGCTGATGAGCAACTACATTGACTCATTCCTGATTCTGCTTCATCATCAGCTTCATACCTATACGAATTCAAGCAAGCCCTTGCATAGTCTATTCATTTATCTTAGCTTGCTTTGACTCAATATTGATAACATATGAACTTTTGGTAGATGTTTTGTCACTTTGCTCCCATGCACAATTGGTCTTGACCACTCTCCCCATCCTTTCTGCAATCCTTGCAAATGGTTGATCTAAGAACGTGCCCCCCATAATGGTATTAGCACAGGCTTGACTATTTTCACCAAGGGTATGGTAGAAGATCTCCACCAAGGCATCATCAATAATTTTGTGGTCTGAGACACTCCTCAAGTACTTAGGAAACCACTCCCATATAGTTAACCGAGTCACCAGGAAGTTGCTCAAAGTTGTCGATCTAATCTTTCAATTTGAGTTTCTTCGATCTCGGGAAGTAGCTCTCCAAAAAGGCTTTCTATAATTCAGCCCAACTGGTGATCAAACTCTGCAAAAGCTCAGATAGCCATAGTATTGCATTGCCTATAAGAGATAATGGAAAGACACGAAGTTCTACCGCATCTATAAACAGATTTTGTGTTCCCATTACACTCTTGCAAATGAATGCAACGTTGTGTAGATGTCTATGAGGATCCTTCACTGGTAAGACCGCAAACAGCCCACGGTTCTGTAGCATCTGAAACAACCCACTCGAAATCACAAACTTTGTGTCAGCCGATAGTGGTGGCAACATAATAGCTTCAGTCACCTCTATAGCCATAGCATTCAGCTTGTATGGATTCCACTAATAAGTATTGGCATTGAAATCTTGTGGTTGTGGAGCAATATCATCAAGAGGAGGTGAGTTCTTATTGTCAGCATTCTCATTCTCATTCTTGTTCAGAGTTGTACTTGCTGCAATGTTGGCGTTATCTTGGGTCATTCTTCTCAACGTTCTCTGGATCTCTAAGTCAAATGGATTCAAAGGTTTGCCTCAACTTCGTGTGTTGGGCATACACTACACTTACACACTGAAAAAGAAACAAAAACAACAAAAACCGTAAAATGAGTGAAACAAGATTTAATATCCAAATCACTTTGAATTACACAAGTCTAGTCGTATTCCTCGGCAACAACTTCAAAATCTTGATGTCGCCCTAGTTAAACCTTTTTTTTAAGGATAAAATGGTCATTATTAAGAAATAGAACCTAACCAAGGTTAGGGTTGAACCCAAGGGAATATTGTAGACTTAGTAGAATTGAATTGATACAATTTGAGTGATTAATCAGCTTATTTCCCCGAAAGGGGGGCGCGGGTTGTAATAACAAATAGAGAAGTAATCCTAACTAATACAAGAGTTTAACAAATATGGAGAAAAACTAGGGAATTGTGTTTTCTATGATTCCCTAACTCAATATCACAGGATAACCTAATTCTTTTCTAAAGTGTAGCATGCGGGACGGTAAGTTAAGTTCACCAAACCCTTTGGCCCAGGCGAGAGGCGAATTTCACTACATGACTTGGCTCATCTCCGCAGTGTGACATCAGTAACCCTTATGTATTAGTCCCAGTACAACATCCCTTGGCCCAGTTCGAATGATTAGACGAAAACACATCAATCGAATCCTATTAATTAATCTCTTATTCTATTCATTACTACATTGGTCCAGTTAGTAACACTAGGTGGGTTCTAATGTTGGTCACCATTAGAAAACATGTAAAACAAAAAGAGTTTAATACATGCATGCAATGAACTAACCAATTTTACCTAGTTCATTCTCCATGGTTCCCACAGCCCTAGATGTGGATTTAGCTACTCATGATTTATGTATATGCAAGACTTATGAATTTGAATAACATCATAGAGCACTTATATAATTTAATTAAGCACAAACAAATCCAAGCTTCAATGAGAATCACAAGATGATAATTAGAAGATCAAATCGAAGAGTATAAGTTTTTTTTTATTTCTTAGAGCCCCAACTAATCCTTGGGGTGCAAAGGCCCTCGGCAAGGAGTTTTCCATAATGGTAGGTCCAAAAATTATTGGGGGAGAAGTAATTAGACAGGATATAGTATAACGTTATATTATCAAGAGGATGACATTAGATAGAAAGTAATGAATGTTGTGTATTAAGATAGAAGGATTGTAGTGTTAAAATGTTGTTTTATCTTGTGACGGTTTAAAGTTTTTCATTAGAGTAATCGTCTCATTATAGTAGTAATGTTTTTATTTTTCAATTATCACATTATCTTGTTACTGTTATTATCTTTTTCTAGTAAATTACTCATTGTTAAGCCTATGCTATATTTATTATTTTTTGTTCTTTTATTTGAAATTGATATATTTGAGTCGAGGATCTTTTGAAAAATAATTTCTCTATTTTCATGAGCTAATAATAAAGTTTGCATACACTATATTCTCTTCAAATTTCACTTGTTAAATTTCATCAACTATACTATTGTCATCGTAATAAAACAAAGGGAGGAGAACTATCTCCAAATGGAGAGCCACACCAAACTAGAAAAGAATCAAAGATGATGGGGTTGAATACTTAATTCACTGTTTTTAAAATTAATTCGTTTAAATAATAACGACATATATCAGAAATAATTTCATTGGTAAATATTTTTATTTTTATTAGAATAATATTATATAATCATAAAATATTTAAAATTATAAATAATCATGCTTTCTTCATTTCAATTTATTTGTTAATAATCTGCAAGTCTTTAATTTTAATTGTTGTCACATCACATATTTTATATCACAAAATTTAAAAATATTTTAATAATCTATACATTTTTAATTTGATAACATAAAAAATATAAAAAGAATAATTTTTAAAATTTTATATCAATAAAATAAAATAAAAAGAGGACTAATAATTAAGAATGGAAGGAAGAAGTAGTAAGAAAGCAAGGTAAAAAAAGAAAAGCAAAATCCAAAAGTGGGAGAGTGAATCATAGTTGGAAGATCAGTTTTTGGATAAGTACCCTGTCAAAATAAAGCAGTCATATGCAGACTGCAAAATTAGCAGAGTCACTGTGTGAGTGCCTTCTTCTTCTTCTATGCAAAATAGTACTGCTACAAAGATTTTATCCACTTTCTCATTTATTCATCTCTGCAAATCACTCGCCGTGTGTATAAAAGTGATCACTGAATAAAGGATAATGCTAAATGGTACAAAAGAGTTTGGCACAAAATATCAATTGATATTTATGCATTTTTGGGTAATAATTATTTTTTTGTTCTATTTTATGTGATATTTTTTTTTGGTTTGTCCCAAAAAATGTTATCCTACTGTAATTAGAAATAATTTATCTTTAGAATTCTTCCTTTACTCTTAATGAAATAATTCTCAACCACAAAAATACGTAAGAATAATTTGAGACCACAAGTTTTAAAGTCTTCTTTTTTTTTTCTTAAACACCATATCAAATTAAAGGATGCTACATAAAATGGGACGGATGGAGTATTAGAATTTCTTCAATTTTTTAACTTATAGGTTATGCCCTTTGGGTAATAACCACTAGTTTCCCTCCACATTTAGCTTTCTTTTCAAAATTATCAATTTCACAAATAATATATTATTTTTTGAAGGTTCAAAATTTTCTCGAAAAAATTAAATACAATCAAAATTGGCCTCATCTTTCAGTATTAAATTCAATAAATAAATAATAATATGTTATTTTATTTCAATTTCATAAAAAAAATTAAAAATATTTTTCAATGATTTTTAATTAATATTTTATTCTACTTAATTGTTTTTATTAAAATCAACCTCCAGTGGTCGATATTCTTTCGACTTTCAGAGCTTGGTAACTTTAATCTAATAAATTAAAGAAGCATATTTTTCGTTTCTTTTCATCACAATAGTTTAATACTGATATTTTGAGGTCACTATATCAATTTTTTTAAAATAAAATATCAACTTTTTTAATCTAATCAATATACCAAGTGCACTCTCATTCCTTTCAATCACAATAATTCAATATTGACATCTTGAGGTCGCTATATTAATTTTTTTAAATAGAATATTTACTTTCTGAGGTCGATAATTTTAATCTAATAAATAAAAGTAGTACACTTTCAGTCATTTTAATCACTATCCACTACCAAAAAACACGATTTAGCGACGGATCTTAGCAATAATACAATATCTATAGCTAAATAGCGATATACTAGTTTTGGAAGTGTTATTTGCTTGCAAATTATGAAAATAAAATAATAGGCATAGCTTTTAGCTACGAATTAGCAACGAAAACTAGTTTCTGTTGCTAAATAGTGTGCCAAGATTTGACGTTAAATTTGTAGCTACGAAATTAGCGATTAAAATTTTGTACTAAATTTATTAAAGACTAACGATAAATGTAGCGTCAAATAATCCATAGCTAATTAGTTTTAAGTTGTCAAGATATTTGGAAATTTTCTTCTTTCCTCCTTAAAACGATTAAAGAATAAATAAATTTATTACGTGTATAACTTATATCATTGAGTACACAACTATAAATAATATGTAAAAACATCTTGATTTTTGGACGATGGCTTGTGTTTTGCCGGAAAAGGGACAAGGAGAGGGAGATTGTTGGTGGGTGTTTCTTGGTTTTGGACTGGAAAAAGTGTCATTTAGGGGTTGTCTATTGAATTGTGAATTAAAAAATGTGATTAAATCTCAGCCCTCCGAATAAATATGAGCGGTAAGGATTGAATTCAAGTGATGGGTCTGATTTGGGTTAAAACAATGACTATCTGAATTTAAATTGAATAAGAATTAAATTGAGAATTTAAGATTTAGCCACAAATTGATCTATTAGTCAAAAATTTGAAAGAAATTATAGAAGGATTGAGTAGAGTTTAAATAAATTGGAAAGAAACTGACTAAAATTAAAATGAATTGGATTATAAAGACTACGAATTAAATAAATTTGGATGAAATTAATAGATTGCATCTAATTAATAATTATAATATTCACATGTTAAACCCCGAAATTTCTTAAGGTTAATTATTAATTGGGATTAATTGTTGGGATTGGAGTATAGCTTAAATTTTATCAATTTGAAGTGCGGGAGTATGGAACCAATTGAATTTGACGGATAAAACTTTATTTAAAGTCGAAAGTCCTTAATTGGAATTAAAACATAAAAGTTTGGGACTCAATTGGTCAATGGGCTAACTAGAGGCCCTTATGATGCAATTTTGAAAAAAATCACTTGTCTATATATACCCCTCTCTCTCATTTTGTCAAGACCATTTTTGTTCTTGTCTTTACACTTAGA
>JAOTQR010058741.1:0-14055 GCA_025774065.1 Solanum ossicruentum | reverse complement strand
TATCGGGTTTGTTTTGCCTCGGGTTGGTTTTTAAAATCAAAATCAAACCAACCCAAATATAGTCGAATTTTTTTCGTCAATACCAAATCTAATCGAACCAACCCACTAATCGAATTTTTTTTTGGGTTGACTCGATTTATCGATTTGGTGCGATTTAGGTTTGATTCTGTACACCCCTAATGAAGGCTATAGATATTTGATTTCAAAATGTAAGAAATACATTTGAAGCTGTCATATTATAAGAGTATTTTGCATCAGCACCTCATAATGCTTTTCTCCTAAAAAGACTTCCAACATATGGGCCCTATGTACTCAGCTGAAGTTTAAAAGATAGAAAAATGACCAATTATTAAAAGAGGACATAAATCAGACAATTTGCGCAACTATTACAAGAAATATATGTAATCCTATCATTTCAGATTTCGGAGTCACGCATTTTGGAGCATATCCTTTTTTTTTTGGGTCAATGTTATTTTATTTTATTTTTGTTGAACAGAAGTTTTGTTTTCTGATCATACTTTTCATTAGGTGAAGGGTCGAATTCTGCATATAGCAATGAAAACAATACATGCCAACGTGCATTGTGGTATAATGATGGGATTGCTCCATTTTTAATCAATCGTTTCAATCCAAATTTTGGAATTGAAAAAAATTATGTTGAGAACGCTATTCCTGAGTGGATCTTACAGTGCATTGTAAAATTGTGCTCAATTGAGCATATATCAAACGAAAAAGGTGCTCTTAGCTGCTATGCAAATGGAGTATATGGAAGAGAAAAATTAAGAACTAATCTTATTGACATTTTTGCTTCATTTTCAAGCTGAATTTTTGAGAACATATACTAGTTCAAAGTTTTGATGATAACAAACTAAGTCAAGGACCAGGTAGATCATTAGACTATTGTACTGAAGCAAGTTATGAAAAAACAACCTATAAAGGTGTTGTGGTTGATGAAAAATCTTTCAGACTTGTACTGAAGGACTAGTGGTCCATAAGATGTTTCCACTGCAGCATAAAAGAGAGAAGTCCAAGGTTTTACCACAAGTTTTTCAAGCATATGCTCATTAAGTATATTCTTGAGTTGAAAAGCTTCTCCTTGGTTTCTTGTGCAAGAATATATAGCAAACCCAGACATTGGGCCTAATAGAATAAGTCTATAGTTCTCTTGTTTGTGTGTGTTGTATTGTGTTTCAAAGTGTAAGATCACTCCTAAACTATAAAGGTAAGTGATCAGTCTTTGTGTTTTTTGATTCGTGTGTGGAGTACACCTTGTAGACAGTGTTGTAGTCCAAAGGTGAGGTTGTGTTTTTAGTCTAATTATTCAGGTGGTGTAGGTTGGATTAAAATAGACTTTGTGGGTGCTCATTGCTTGTACTAGTTGTGCAAGTTGTTGGTGTTGTAAGGGAAAGTAGAGAAATAACGTGTGAGTTGTATTTCTTTATTGTGCTCTTTAGTGGATTTAGTTGTGAAATTTTGTGGTGACAGGTCATGGTTATTCCTCCCTTGAGCAAGGAGTTTTTCCACGTAAAAATCATTATGTCCTTACCTTCTATTATTGCTTCTCTTATGAGTTTTAGTTATTATGGATCGAGGGATTTGATAAGCTATCAGACTAGGAGCACGATAACTCAACAAGTGGTATCAGAGCAGGGATCTCTATCAGATTCACACCTTGAGATTTTCTGTGCAAATGGCTGCTCTATTCAACTTGGAGGAAGATCAATTATCTACTAAGACACCAAGGTTCAATGACAAATACTATGGGTGGTGGAAAGATGGGATGCATGATTTTTTTATGACTGAGGATAGTGAACTCTAGGACATTGTTCTAGACGGTCCTTATATTCCTAAGATCGAGGTAAAAGAAGGCGACACACGACCAAATCTGTTCCAAAAACTAGACAACAATACTCTGAAGCTGACAGGAAGAAAATTGAGAAGAATTACAAAGCCAAAAATTTGATTCTGTGCAAAATGGGAGCTGAGGAGTACAATCGGATCTCAGTGTGTGAGTCTGCTAAAGAGATCTGAGATTGCCTAAAAAATACCCATAAAAGAACTGAATAGGTGATAGAATCTAAGGTGGACATGCTGACATCACACTATGAGGATTTCATCATGCATAAAGGAGAAACCCTACAAGAAATGGAGACCAGGTTCTCAGAAATAACCAATAAACTTAAATGCCTGGGAGAGCCCATCAGTCAAAGCAAACAGGTTCGTAAGATTCTGAGAGTTCTTCCCAAGTCCCGGGAAAGCAAGGTGGACGCTATTACTGAGTCCAAGGACCTGAAAACCTTGAGAATGGATGTTCTCATTGGTATACTCTGTACAAATGAGTTGAATAAAAAACAGGATACAACTAAAAGGAAAGGGAAGAAAGAAGCATCACTGGTATTAAAGACTGTTCAAAGTGATGAGGAGATTGATGGTGTAGATATGACTTATCTCACCAAGAGATTCACAAAATTTGTTAGAAAAAGTCATGGTTTGACAAAGCAGGGAAATGCAGGAAGAGCATATGGTGGTACTGACCTATGTCATGGTTGTGGAAAATATGGACATTTCATCAGAGAGTGCCCTCATGGAAAAGATGACCACAAAGAAGGACAGAGAGCTGGGAAGGATAGAAGGAAGGACCAGATACCAGACAAATATAAGAAGAAGACAACTACAGACAAGATAATGATAAAGGCACTAGGAGTCTGGGAAAATTCTTCCAGTGATTTTGAAGAGGAAGAACAACCTGAAGACTCATCTATGCTTGCAGTGAAAGATGATGATGAAATCTATGATGGCCTCTTTACCTTTATGGCTCAGTCTGATGATGAAGAGGTAACACTTTTTGACCTCAAAGATAACTTAGACCTTTACTCTGCTAGAAAGTTGAAGAAACTAGCATGTATTCTTATTGACTTTATCTATGAATTGACCACTGAGAATGACCTGCTAAGCAATAGTGTAGATGCATCATAGGATGAAAAAACTGTGTTGACCACCCAATTGTCTGACCTTGAGGTTAATATTGTGACTTTTGAAACTGAAAAGGGGGAGCTATTGAAACTAATTGAAGCTGAAAGTCAATTTGATGCTAAGTTAAAGAGAAAGATTAGTGAGAACGAATCTATCTTGGAAGAAAACTAAAGAAGGCTGAATTAAAATTGAACTTAGCCTTAGAAATAAATTTTGTGATTAAGAAAGGCTTTATAAGATATAAGGAGGATCTGAACAAGTCTATGAAGTGGACTGCTTCTTCCAAACTCCTAGGAGATGTGTCCTGTAGCTGGAGCTCTGAGAAGAAAGAGTTGGGTTATGTCAATAAGATTGATCCACCTTATAATCCACATAACAAGTATGTGTCTGTTGATGACAATCTCCTATGCTTGCAATGCAGAAGAAATAGTTATCTAAAGGATAATTGTGAAGTTCTGAAAAGAACTTTGAATAAACAGAAGTCTGCTCACTTAGATAAGAAAGAAGTGATAGAGGGATCAGGTCCCAAGTCTAAACGAAGGACCAGACCTTTACCTCTCTGGACTAGGAAATTTGTTATTAGGCCCGTGTCTGCCTATTAGGAGCTCAGATTAAAATGGGTTCCCAAAATTAACTTTTGATCACTTACAGGAAAAGTTGGGAGGAAGCAGTCAGTGCTGGTACATGGACAGTGGATGCTCAAAGCATATGACTAGAAGGAATAAAAACTTCCTCACATTGAAAGAGTTTGAAGGAGGCAGTGTCTCTTTTGGTGGTGGTAAAAAGGGTTATATTATGGGCATAGGAAAGATTGAAAATGTTTTGAGAAAGCTATTGAAGACATGTACTATGTTGAAGGGCTAAAGTACAACCTTCTTAGTGTTTCTCAAATCTGTGTCAAAGGAAATGAAGTTAGATTCCTATCAGACAAGTGCACTGTTACAAATTTATCAACAAATAAAGTGGTGCTGACAGCATTGAGATGTAGGAATATGTATGTGGCAGATCTGAGAACCACAAAGTATAACAACCTGACTTGCTTAAAAGTTCAGGATGACTCCTGTGACTTGTGGCACAGAAGGCTTGGCCATGTTAGTCTTTCATTGTTGAACAAGATTGTATCCAAGGGCTTGGTTCGTGGATTGCCTAAGGTAAACTTCAGAATTTCAAGGTATGTGCAGCTTGTGCTAAAGAAAAGCAAACAAAGGATTCATTCAAGTCCAAACATGAAATAAGTACCTCTAGACCCATTGAGCTCATTCATACTGATCTATATGGTCCAGTAAAGGTTCAAAGCAGAGCAGGAAAAAAATATGTCATGGTGATGGTTGATGATTACTCAAGATACACTTGGGTAAAATTCATGAGATTCAAAGATGAAGCAGTAGAGTTACTTATCAACCTTATCAAACATAATCAGAATCACTTTGGAAGACTATGGCACTGAGTTTGAAAATTCAACTCTGGATAGTTTCTATGCAGACAACAGAATTTATCACAATTTTTCTACTCCAAGAACTCCTCAACAAAATGAACTGATGGAGAGGAAAAATAGGACTCTGGCGGAGATTGGAAGGACCATGCTGATTGACTCTAGATTGGCTAAAAACTTTTGTGTTGAGGTTGTTAATATTGCCTGTTATGTGACCAAAAAATGTCTAATAAGGTCTCTCAAGAACAAGACTCCCTATGAACTCTTGTTTGGAAGGAAACCTAACATCCTTCATCTGAGGGTCTGTAGTCGCAAATGCTTTGTCCTAAAAAATGGCAAGGAAGAAGTTGGAAAATTTGACTCCAAAAGTGATGAGGGTGTGTTTGTTGGGTACTCTACTAGCAGCAAGGCTTATAAAGTATTCAACAAAAGGACTCTCTGCATTGAAGAGAGTGTGCATGTCATTTTTGATGAATCTGTAGATTTGAAGAATATCAGTGATCTAGAATACTCAGAACAGGACGAGCTAATTCAACTTCAAAAAGACAGTTTGGTAAAGGATCCTTCGGTAGATGATGCTAACCCTTCTAAGAGTAGGGAAAATGATGGTGATGAAAATAATAAACCCTTAGAAGTTTCATGTACCTCTATAAAAGAACCTGAGGAGGATGCAAAGGGAACTAATCAGATTGATGAAGCGGATGACACTCAACATAATACACCAGATAATCATGATGTGCAGGGAAGGCATAGTCAGTCTTCTGCAAGTACATATAGATGGAAACATCAATCATCCCATCCAATAGATAATCTAATCTCTCTTCTGGACTATGTGATCCATACCAGGTCCAAGACTAGAAATCTAATGGCATGTGATGCTTTCATGTCATCCATAGAACCCAAGAATGTCAAAGAAGCCCTAAAGGATGCAGATTGGGTAAACTCCATGAAGGATGAACTAATCCAGTTTGAAAGGAATAAGGTATGGCACCTAGCTCCAAGGCCTTCTGATAGAACTGTGACAGGGACCAAGTGGGTGTTCAGAAATAAGCTGGATGAAAATGGTATCATCACAAGGAACAAATCCATACTGGTAGTTCAGGGATTCAATCAAGAAAAAGGGATAAACTATGATGAGACTTTTGCTCTTGTAGACAAAATGGAAGCAATCAGAATTCTAATTGCTTTTGCCACTTATATGGAACTCAAACTGTTCCAAATGGATGTCAAAAGTGTCTTTCTAAATGGCTATCTTAAAGAGGAAGTCTATGTAAAACAACCACCAAGTTTTGAGAGTGTGGAATATCTAGATCATGTAATGAAATTGGATAAAGCTTTATACGGGTTGAAACAGGCTCTACTGGCATAGTGTGAGAGACTTTCTGGTTTCCTACTCGATCATAGATACAAGATGGGAAAGATTAACAATACTCTATTTTTGAAGACCAGAGGAAAGGATTTGTTGATTGTACAAGTGCATGTGGATGACATCATCTTTAGGATTACTGCAAACTCTCTCTGTAAAGAATTTTGGGACATGATGAGAAGTGAGTTTGAGATGAGCATGATGGGTGAGCTTAGCTTCTTCCTCGAATTGCAAATCAGAGAAACCCCACTTGGTACCTTCATAAGTCAAGAAAAGTATATCAGTAGCTGATGGATGCAAAACCAATTGATTACCACATGGGTACAAATACCAATTTGGATGCTGATGAAGGTGGTAACCTGGTGAATGCAACTATGTATAGAGGAATCATTGGGTCATTACTATATTTGACAGCACGCAAACCAGACATAGTTTTCAGTGTGGGAATGTGTGCTAGGTTTCAATCATGTCCTAAGGTATCACACTTGAAGGTGGCTAAGAGAATTCTCAGGTACCTCAAGGGATCTGAGTGTTTGTCTCTTTACTATCCTGTTGGTGATAATTTTCATTTAATTGGATATGTAGATGCTTTTGCAGGGTACCTTGTTGATAGAAAGAGCACATATGACATGGCTCACTTCCTTGGGTCATCATTAATCTCATAAGGTACCAAGAAACAAAATTCAGTAGTATTATCCACTGTTGAAGCTGAATATGTTGTTGTTGCTGCTTGTTGTTTACAACTATTGTGGAAAAGTAACAATTGGAGGATTTTGGAGTGTTAACAGATACCATTTCCCTTCTGTGTGATAATACAAGTGCTTTGAACATGGCAAAAAAATCTAGTTCACCATAAGAGAACAAAACACATTGATGTAAGACATCATTTCCCTAGGGACCAGGTGGAAAATGGGAACATCTGTATGAAGTTCTGCAGTATAGAGGATCAGATCGCTGATATTTTCACCAAGCCCCTTTGTAGGGATCAATTTGAGAAAAACATATTAAAGGTAGGGATGATCAGACAAAAGCATGATGGATCAAAATGATTGTGATATTTTTCTTTTATTTTTTGCTAAAAAGTGTTCAACAGGTATCTGAGAAACTACTCATAATCTATTTAATATCAGTTGTAGGTTAGCAAATCAGTACTTTCATAGGATTGGAAGAAAAGTTTGGAGCAGAATTACCTAGGGACCAAATACGTTACCAGGTTCGTATTCTTATCATAATCTCTTGCCTCTTTAATGTTGATGTTCAGGACCTGTCATGTTGACTCAGCTTTTCCCGGAATTGGCGTTAGTTCATTCCAGTCCACAAAGAGTCGCAACCAATCAGGGGACCAGACACCTCTTTTCCCTCCCTTTTAAAATAATTACTCTTCTGCCCTTTTTTTTAATTCCTCATCCTATCAAAAATTTCAAGAACCTTCAACCTCTTCATCTTCTTGTTCCTTCATCTTCCTCGAGCAACAACACCATATTACCATATCAAGAAGTTGAGAAATGTCTCCATCTCATGTAAGTGTTGAACCAGACACTGGTTCTTCACCTAATATAAATAATCCTCCCTCGACCCTTATTCATGTTCCAATGAAACCAGACTAACTACACCCGCTAACACAAAAACCCTCACCTTCCTCACTAACTATTCATCCACCATCTGTGTCTGCACTATCAGAGTCTGAACCCCCTAGTGTCCTACCCAGTAGAAACCCTATAGAACCTTCTCTCGACACTACAGAAGATTAAGGGAATTCATCCCCCCTAAGGCATATCTCATCCTCCCTATCGAAAAGAACTTTAAGGGTGAGATGGTAGAATATAAGGGGACTGATTCAAATATTCTTGCTGAAGGACCTAAGTGGGTGGCTAGGAATCTTTTGGAACTAAAATATGGGGACTAAAGCATCAGGGAGGAACCAAAGTCCCAAGATCTCACTTTGGCATTGGGAAAACCTATTTATGATCAGATACTGATGAGTGAAGTTCGACTAGTCACTGTTGTTGAAGTAGAGGGCACATTGCAAGTTGATAATGATGATGAGGATAGTAAACCACTGTCCTGGAGAGTGAGGAAGCTTATTGTCCCTTTTGCACCTACCTCTACGTGGGACCAGGTCAGACCAGACAAAGGCAAGGGTAAGGCTACTGAAAGCAAAAGCAATACAATTGTCGGGAATTATATAACTAGGGGGATGGAACAAAAGTTGCTAAGAGATTCCATAAAGGCCATAGACAAAAACATATCTCCAAGAAGAGATAATGAAAGACCACGGTTGTTGAACTTAATATACCTGAAGACCAGGTTGTTGAAGTGGATGATAAAAAAGAAGAAGACATCATTTGGACAACTTCTAAGGAAAGAAAATGTGAACTGAGTCAACATTATAAGACTCAAAAGTTGGCAGTTGCTAAGGGAAAAGTGAGTGAACCTGTTTCCACTAGGGGACCAGGTTCTCAAGTGAAAAGAAGAAAAACTAAAAAAATTCTTTCCAAGAATCATAGGGTAAGGTTGTTGAAGAAGCAGAAGGTGTTGAACGGGTGCATGTTTGAACCTACTGCTAAATGCAGTCCAGGTATGAGGGAGTTGGTGGATGCAGTGGAAGTTCAAGGTCGGGGCCATCTTTTTGAATGGCCTGTCCCTATTTGCATGAATGGGAAGTAAATGAGTTTTACCTTAACTTTGAAATATAGAAGGATGGGGGGTTTATCACCAGCATTAGAAATGTTTCTATTTGGGTAGACGAAGGTTTGCTAGGGTTAATCCTACAGGTAAAGACTGAAGGGATTAGAACTGTAGCTGATAGATCCCCTTCCAGGGACTTTTTGGAGGAAGTTGGTAAAGTGAGGAACCTGATTTCTGCAGTTGTCTCCAAGAAACTCCTGAAAGGCCAATATCAGCTTTACTTTGAGTTTGCGAACAAATTACGCCTACCTCGAGCCGAGAAGAGAACAATTGCTACCATGGCTGACTTGTACTTGATGGAAAAATTCAACACCTTGGCCAAAATCAATCAACTAGCAATAATGATGGAACATATGACCAAGGTATACAACATGGCAGAAGGAAAACATGGGCTTGCATATGGCTACTTACTCAATTGGGTTTTTGTGTACTATGACATTGAACTGAGTAGGGGTGTCATGGGGATCATGAAACAATCCTTTTCTTTTCTCACTCTATCTGAGTGTGAGATTGGTGAGCAGAAGGCTAGAATAAAAAAATCTCTAATTTCTAAGTTGGTAGAACAGAATAAGGCCTTAAAAGTTTAAGTGAAGGACCTAACTTTGGCATTGGCAACAAAGGATGCTGAATTGGTTATGATGCATGCTGAACTGGTTAAGGAACCTAGAGGAGGAACTGATACTGCTGAGGTGACTGAGCTGAGGGAAATGAATGCCCAGTTGACCAAAGTGGTGAAGTCCCTCACCCAACAACTTTTCGAGACTCACATGGATCATAATGTGAGCATGGCTAAGTTGATCGAGTCTCTTTCCATTAAATCCTCTCGTTCCTCAGTTCTCCTGCCCGTATTTATTTCCATTGTTCTCTATGTCTCTAGTCTCTGTTTCCCCCTCTTTGTTGGTTGTCGTTTATTTTAGATCTTGAAAATGTTGTTCTTGTTTGAATGATCTTGGCCCGGTCCTGGGCATTAAATGTTTTTGAGCTGCTGATTATGAATAGGATATGCAATGGCATGGTTCTAATTGTTTTTGTGCATCTCTAATCTGATCTTTGTTCTCCCTTTTCTATGTTATTTCTTTTGCTTAGTCAAGTGTCTGGTATTTTCTGCTGGTGATCCTATCTCAGTTTACTGTTTTCCTTTTAATTATGCCAAAAGGGGGAAGCTACGTGATCATTGTGATCAGTGTGATCATACATTCAGAGAGAATACTGAGGGGGCTTGTATTAAGGGGGAACACAAATCACATAGTGGTCATAATTTGTCATCATTAAAAAGGGGGAATTTGTTGAGAACATATACTGGTATTTTCTGCTGGTGATCCTATCTCAGTTTACTGTTTTCCTTTTAATTATGCCAAAAGGGAGAATCTACGTGATCATTGTGATCAGTGTGATCATACATTCAAAGAGAATACTGAGGGGGCTTGTATTAAGGGGGAACATAAATCATAATTTGTCATCATTAAAAAGGGGAATTTGTTGAGAACATATACTAGTTCTGAGTTTTGACGATAACAAACTAAGTCAAGGATCAGGTAGATCATCAGGCTATTATGCTAAAGCAAGTTGTGAAAAAACAGTCTGTAAAGCTGTTGTGGCTAGTGAAAAGTCTTTCAGACTTATACTGAAGGACCAGTGGTCCATAAGATGTTTCCACTACAACATAAAAGAGAGAAGTATAAAGTTTTAACACAAGTTTTTCAAACATATGTTCATTGAGTATATTCTTGAGTTGAAAAGCTTCTCCTTGGCTTCTTGTGCAAGAATATATAGCAAGCCCAGACGTTGGACCTGATAGACTAGGTCTATAGTTCTCTTGTTTGTGTGTGTTGTATTGTGTTCCAGAGTGTAAGATCACTCTTAAACTATAAAGGTAAGTGATCAGTCTTCGTATTCGTTGATTCGTGTGTGGAGTACACCTTGTAGACAGTGTTGTAGTCTAAAGGTGAGGTTGTGTTTTTAGTCTAACTATTCAGGTGGTGTAGGTTAGATTAAAGCAGGATTTGTAGGTACTCGTTGCTTGTACTAGTTGTGCAAGTTGTTGGTGTTGTAAGGGAAAGTAGAAAAATAGCGTGTGAGCTATATTTTTTAACTTTGCTCTTTAGTGGATATGGTTGTTAAATTCTGTGGTGATAGGTCGTAGTTATTCCTCCCTTGAGCAAGGAGTTTTTACATGTAAAAATCATCGTGTACCTTCTGTTGTTGCTTCTCTTCTGAATTTTAGTTATTATACATTGAGGGACCTGATAAGCTATCAGGCTAGGAGCACGCTAACTCAACATGAATGAAAAATACAAGAAAGATTATTTATTGTCTTCAATCAGTCAGTACAACTACCACCTTTTCTCTAATCTAACCAACTCAGTTCAGACCTCTTAGGGGTTGTTTGGTACAAAGATTAATAATGCAGAGATTAATAGTGTAGGGATTAGATTTTGTCAAGTGTTTGGTTCATTACTTTCCATTTAATTTTTGTTTGGTTTAAAACTATACCAAAAACTTCTTTCCAATTATACCCTTGAATTATTATGGAATTTAAAACTTCATGTGGATAATTACCGGATAATATTATTTTCTTATAGTCGTCTAACTAGCTAGTACAAAAACAATATTGTCGCTATATTTGATATTTTTCTTTAAAAAGTCATAGTCCCTTTTAAAAAAATCATAATCCTTATCTATCTATACTATATTAAAACATGAAGGTTTATGGAAATATTGATTGAACTTGACACTATTTTTTCCTTCATTAAAAGATAGTATAATAAATAAAATTGTTATTTACTGTTTTTCTCAAATTATTATTTGATTATCTTTATAATATTTGAATTAAGAGGTCCTAAAATATATAATAAGAGGAAAATATAATTTAAAATTAAGGAATCCTAAAATATATGATAAGAGAAAAATATAGTTTAAAAATTATGGAGTCCTAAAATATATGATAAGAGGTATTAAAATAATTTATATATAATTAAAGATTTCTAAAATATATGATAAGAGAAAAATATTTAAAAGATTAAGGAATCCTAGTATATATAATTAGAGTAAAATATATGATAAAAATGTAATGTTAACATAAAATTATCATAATTTTTTGGCAAAATAAAATTTCTACTACTGTAGGAGTGGCATGATTCCTTTTTTGGTTGTAATTAATCCTACTTCATATTCTAAATTCAATTTAAATTTGGTCTTAGGTGCTCCTATATTGATTTTTATTATTTATATTAAAAATTGTATGTAATGTATCATTAAATAATTTTTTATAAATAGGTTATTCATCTTATCTTTTTATATGAATTGACGCAATGTGCACGTGTAACACACATACTCTAAACTAATTTATTAAATAAATCTTAAGCTTTTATTTTAATAGATAATTAAGTCATTTTATATTCTTATCCAAGGATTCCTAAACCTAGTATTAGTAATCCTTAGATATACTTGATATTATATAATTAATACCACATATAATGTATTAAGTTATCCATGGATCAGGTATGCCTGATTTGCATTATGCAACCAAACATTGTATTAGTTAGACTAAATTTTACTCCAAGAACTATTTTAACTAATACATCCTACCAAACAACTCCTTAATAACAACTAATCAACTCCACTAACAATGACTCTAACTAACTAATTTCAGTTAGTTTTAATACTCCCTCTTAAGTTGCAGAGTGGAAAATGTCAAGAACTTCTACCTTGGATGATAAGAAATTATGTTGAATCACTCCAATCCTTTTGTCAACAAGTCTGCAAGCTGAAATTTAATGAACACATGAACTGGATGTATAAGACCTTCTTTAAGCTTCTCTCTAACAAAATCACAGTCAATCTCAATATGATTTGTGCATTTATGAAATATAGGATTTGCAGCAATCTGCATAACTGCTTGTCACGTCCTGAAAGGGTATCCCAGGCGTAATTGACACTTGGAGACTATTGTCAGCCCCCCAAGCGGACCACCTAATCTCATTGCATTTGTTCAATCAATTCACTAGCGGAAGATAACCAAGAATTAGCAATCTATCAGTGGACTACAACTATCAACTTAGTCTATCATAAATGAAATATGAAACGAACGAATAATCTCAATGTAAAGAAAGAAAAAAGGGGGGAAAACCCCAAACATCAACCATTCTCAATCTATGTCTATGAAGCCTCTATAACTATTGTCTAAGACGGTACCATGATAGGCTATGACTACTACAATCAAAGAGAATAACTCAAGATAAATGAATAATAAATATGTCCTCCGAAAGCAAGGGAGAACTCACCAAGTCTCTGTCTGGAATCCGTGAACCTCAACGATTAGGCTGCTAAAGTTCTTTGTCTACAAAATCTGTATCATAAAACCATGCAGCACCAAAGGAGCGTTAGTACATGGAATGTACTGCATGTAAAATGGGCTAAAATAAACATTATACAATAACAATAGCTCATCAATCACTCATCCTCAACTCAGTTGGGCTCTATCCCATCCCTATCCGTCAAAACATCACACTATCACATCAATATCAGAGTACTACCATCATGAAACCTATCTGGAAGTTTCTATAACTGGCAACAACCATGTATGAGTCGATGATAATAGAATGAAGAGATGTCGTTACCACACCCGTCCAGTACCTTGTCGGGGTACGAGATGAGTATGTAGAGGATCCCAAAAGAAGTCTGCCAAACCCTCTACTAGGCAAAGTAAATGTCTGCTTTCACGGTCCAATCCTCTCCTACCTATGAACAATCAAATTCAAGGATAAGTCGATATATTTACACTCATATGGATTTTATTAACTTCTTAGTCCTATTCATTCAGACTTAGACATGTTAGACAATCATTATTTATGTTTTTATGGGTTGCATCCCCTTATTTTGGACTATACATAAAGTTTTGTACACTAATTTTTAAGTTCTAGAGGATTAAATTCTACACTTTTCTTATTTTCTACTTAAATTTATGGATACTCAAATTTTGATTGCAATTAAATATGTTTTTCATATTTTTAAAATCGTAATTTCATATTAATTACTTATTGGGTTATAGTTATAATTTTCTTACTAAAGGATTAATTTGAATTTCAATCATGACAAGTAGGAATTGTGAGATGTTCTCAGTTAATTATTTTTCCTTCAGGCTTTCACCCATTGCAGAAAATTTCCCTTCAGGCCCGTATCAAGGAAAACTTCAGTAACGAAAAAGAAAGTCATCAATTGAATAAATAATGTTTAGTAAGTGATTGATGTTTTCTCGTGCATTACTTAATTACTTACTCATTTATTTTTAATAACTATAACAAAAATTTATAAGACTCAATTAACTGATCTAAGGTCATAATATAATTTGAATGAAACGAGTTAAGATGACATAATATTGCTGCAATCCTGATTTATAGTGTTATAGATGAATCCAACCTCGATATCTTTGTTTACCTATAGAAAATTTGGTTTAGCATTAATAATATGTCCATTTATGATATAATAAACTTTTCCTTGTTGCAATTTTTCATCCCGCTTTACAACATGATCGTTAAATAGTGTAGCACTAACTTTTGTGCCATGTTAAAAAACTAATCGTTAACGACTAAAATAT
>JAOTQR010058730.1:0-14056 GCA_025774065.1 Solanum ossicruentum | reverse complement strand
AATATGACCCAAGAATGCCACTGATTTTAGCCAAAATTCACATTTAGAAAACTTGGCATACAACTGTCAATCACGAAGAACTTGCAGCACTTGTCTTAAGTGATTTGCATGCTCCTCTTGTGACCTTGAGTATACCAAAATGTCATCTATAAATACAATCACGAATACATTCAAGAATGGCTTAAATACCCTTTTCATTAGATCCATAAAAATTGCTGGTGCATTCGTTATCCCAAGTGACATAACAAGAAATTCAAAGTGATCGTATCGTGTTCTGAAAGCAGTCTTAGGTATATCTTCCTCCTTTACCCTCACTTGGTGATACCCTGATCTCAGATCAATTTTTGAAAAGCATCTAGCCCCCTGTAACAGATCAAATAAGTCATCAATCCTAGGGAGAGTGTATTTGTTCTTAATAGTCACCCTATTCAATTGTCAATAGTCAATACACATTCTCAAGCTGCCATCCTTTTTGCGTACAAACAACACTGGTGTACCCCAGGGAGACACACTAGGCCTTATAAAACCCTTCTCCAATAAGTCTCTTAGTTGCTCTTTTAATTCATGAAACTTTGCCGGGGCCATTCTATATGGAGGGATAGAAATGGGTTGAGTGCCCAGAAGTAAGTCAATACCAAAATCTATTTCTTGTTCAGGAGGTAATCCCAGAAGTTCTTCAGGGAACACATCAACAAATTCATTCACTACTGGTACTGATTGGAGAGTTGGCAATTCTGCCTCCAAATCCCTTACTCGAACTAGATGACATATATAACCCTTAGATATCATCTATCTAGCCTTAAAGTAAGAGATAAACTTCCCCTTTGGTACCCCAACATCACCTTCCCATTCAAGGACTGCCTCATTTGGAAAGTGGAAGTACATTTTCTCAGTTCGACAATCCATAGTGGCATAGCAAGAAGATAACTAATCCATACCAATTATGACATCAAATTCCACCATTTCTAACTCAATAAGGTTAGCTAATATGTCACGATCACAAACAGTTACTATATAGTCATAATAATCCCTTCTAGCTATAATACACTCACCGATTGGTGTAGACACCTCAAATAATTTATTCAATAATTTAGGTGTTCTCTTAAGCTTCCCAACAACTAGAAGAGTAATGTACGATAGTGTAGAACTAGGTTCAATTAATGCATATACATTATGAGAGAAGATGGACAATGTACCGTTGACCACATCAGGCAAAGCTTTCAAATTTTGACGACTTCCCAAAGCATAAGTGCGATTCTGGATCCCGCTAGAGCTAGCTGACCCTCTAACACCTCTACCACGACCCATAGGTGTTTACTGACCCCTACCAAATGGAAGAACTGTCGAAGTTGATACAACAGCTGACCTAATAGATTGTGTTGTATCACCCATACGCCTCCTCGGGCAATCTCTCATAATGTGCCCTGGCGTACCACACCAATAACAACCATCTGTCCCAATACGACATATACATGGATGATTTCTCCCACATTGTTTACAAGGCTACCTAGGAGTCATTGATTGGCCTGCCGATCCCCCTATTATTCGTGTACCTTGACCCTCACCTCGTTGACCAAACTAGTTACTTCTAGACCCTTGAAATTGTAGTGGAGCACTAGCTGCAGAATAGGAAAATGATGGCCTAGGCGGTCTATTAGAAAATCCAGGCCTAAACTCACCTTCGGATGGTGTAAACTGCCCTGAAAATTTGATCCTCTTAGATTGTGCCCTTTCTAACTCCTGTGCGCTCCTTCCTTGCCTCTGGTCCTCCAGTTTCTGTGCAAAAGCTTACATCCTTTCTATGTCCATTTCTTTATTCAAAGAAGCAATAGTACAGTCTCTGACCAGATACGTATTCAATCTATCCACATACCAATGAACTCTATCTGCCATAGTAGCAACCATATTAGGAGCATAGCTGGATAGGGAATTAAATTGGAGACTCTACTCCCTGACGCTCATATTTCCATGGTGGAGGTTTAGGAACTGATCGCACGGGCCTCTTGGATCTCCAATGGCAAGTAATGGTTGAGAAAGGCCTCCTTGAACTCCTTTTAGGTAGTCGGGGGTGCATCTATATCCTTGGACTACTTCCACGCTTCATACCATAATATAGCCACACCCTTCAATCGATATGCTGCTAACTCAGCAGCTTCTGTACCACTAATATGCATAACAACAAAAGTGCGTTGAATCTGATCAAATGAAGTCTTGGGGATCTTCATTAGGATCAGACCCAGTGAAGGCTGGAGGGTCCAAATTAAGGAAGTCTTGTATTCTCATGCCAGCTGCCTATTTGTACCACCTGCAACCATAACTGGACCATCCTGTCTTTGGCCAGCAAATATATGAGTCAGTATTTGAACCGTATTTCTCAAATCCTGCATTGTAGCATCGATAGGTGGTTCTGTGGGAATTTCACTATTCCTGGGTTCATCAAGAGCTGAAGGCGTTAAAGGTGCACGTAATAGGGGCTCATCTTGATCCTCATTTTGTTGCCTCATATGACTAGGCGAACTAGCCCCCACTTCTACTGCCTTTCCTTTACCGTTGTTCTTCCTAGTTTCAGGCATACTTGCTTACTATACAAAACAATTCAGTAGTTAGACATAATTCACCTAACTCTATGGCACGATCTAAAGAATGAAAGAAGAGTAACAACTCCTAAATGCCACATAGCCTGCTGGTTATAAATTCAGTGCATAACACATCGATAAACAAGACTCTACATTAACACGGCTTTGTAGATTACCTAGGATGACCTGCTTTGATACCACTTCTGTCACTCCCCAAAGTATGGTTAGGGCGGACTAGCACCCGTTGCCGATAAGGCTCGGGAGAATCAATCTACATCTATATATTTTGCATATATATAATAAGTAATATCTACGCTTGGCATGCTTCTGAGGGGATAAATGGTTTTAACAAGTTAAAAGGAGATGCGTATAGCTAGGTTGTTGAGGCCACGGTGGCTTAAATATGAGACATGACCACACATTAGTTTTCGCTGTCTACAAAGCCTCTAACAAGAGAAAGTACCTACATATGTTCGGGACAGGCCTCGTCTGAATTAACTGTATAATGCAAATACATAAACTCTAAACACACTCAAAACTCCGAAACAACCTGGAGTTGAGAAATAATAGCTGAATATCCTTTACTCCTACTGGGGAGACCTTGCAGCACCTGTACCTGCAGCATGAAATGCAGGTCCCCGGAAGGGACTTAGTACGAGATAATGTACTGAATATGTAAGGAATCAAATATTGTATCTGAACAAAAACTCAAATGAAACTATGTACTAGTGTAGAATAAGAGACCACCTTTAGTTATACTTTGGGATCAAGTACTTTATATCACTTTACCTTTACTGTAAAATCTGTACTGTAAAATCTGTGCACAACTATAAGAAAAAGACCAATTGATCAGTGGTAAACTGTATTGGGTTCATCCTTATCCTAGGTTCTTCATAAACCCCCTCGGGCTACCACCCGTAATACTGTATCGGGATCGTCCCTATGCTAGGTTCTTCCTGAACCCCCTCGGGCTACCACCTGTCGAAACTGTATACTTTATCTTTATATTACCTTTGAGATTATTCTTTTTGGTGGTCATAATATTGGAGCTTTACGGCTTTATATGCAACATGTACCATGTAAATAATCATACAATACAGTATGGAAATGAAAAGAGTATGTTACATAGACAATGGAATGCGTATGAATTGAACAACTCATGAACTGTATTTAGCATTAAGAACTCATGTACTTAGTATCCATATATTTATATAACTTTGAAGATAACTATATATTTAAGAGCATATGAATATGTGGAAGAGTGGACATATGGCTGCTTGACATGTATGAGTAGATAAATGTCTTTACTTATCACGGAATCTATGTTTCATGCCAATTGATACGAAATCAAGTAACCTTACATACCTCGTTGTATGACCTCGTTACTAACTAGGAGTAGCTGTGGCTTCCCTCAAATATTTAGCTACAGTATATTAAGCAATAAGACTATATTAGCAGCAACACAAGACTTCTAGGCAGTCCAATATCATAAAAACGATGACCCGGACAACAAGCTTTCAACTAATGATGCAAGGACTTTTCTTCAACCTTTTCACTTATAAACGTACTTTCTAACAACTATCCTTATCTACATGTCATATACATCTTATTTCTAGACCCTAAATAGTCCTAAAATAGCCCACAAGGCACAACAAATAATAATTCTTCACAACATACAATCAAGCAGCATAACGTTACATCCTTTCACCACACTTTGACGCCAACAATCCCAAACTTGTTTTAACTTTTCCTAAATTATTTCCAACACTTTTACCACATAAAACCAGTCTTAATATAGTCCAAAAATAGTAACAAAATAGATTAAGGTCGTGGAAAAACATATTACAATTTTCAGCTCTCAAGATTTTTTTAAAAGTGAAGTTACGACGTTGTACAACAACTCATCTTTGTGGAATGTAAAAGTGGTGCAGCAACTTAAGTACATGATCAACAACTATATATTGTTAGAATATAAGTCGTACTTCATATTTCATCCAACCAATTAGAAGAAAATCCTCTTGAACAACAAGAAATGTTCACAACAATACTTAGGACACATGTTGTCCAGAATTTCCAGCTTAACATAATAGCATGTACTTCTTGTTTTACCTGAAGAAACCATATTAGCAACATCTATAACTTCAACCATGTTCATAACATGAAATATCTTCATAATAAAGTCCAAAAGCCATATAGAAGTCACAAAAATATAAGGCAAGTGTACAACAACTTTCTGGACACAAGCTGTCAAGAATTTCCAGCAATTTCCAGTAAAGACACTATCATATACTTCTTGTTTTTCATGAAGAAATCATACTAAATACATAACTATAATTGCTTACCTTTGCCTTATATGTTCTGGATTCCCTTTAAAAGCCTTAGACAATTGATTTTTCAGCTTGATGAAGTGAAATTGATACAAGACAAGAGTGTTTTGGATAGCTGAAATATTGTTCAATGTAATAACTTTAGGCGCTGCATTTGATACGTTTTTAGAGACTTTCTTGGCCATCTTTCTCTTTCAATTTAGGCTATGCATTGCCACCTACTAATACACTTGTGATGTAGCAGCTGGTCAGCTTGGTAAAGTGTTAAAAGTTGATAAGAGTCTTTTGTAAAAAAACTACACACTTATTTTGAAAAATAGAAAACTTGTTTGAATTGGCAATGACTAGAGGGCTGCTCTTATTCCATTTTGAAAGTCTTATTTGAACAACTTTCTCTTGACATTCTTCCCACACATTAACACTTGTTAAGACATCTGTTATGCAGTAGCTTACCCCTCATAATTGGGCTCAAATGGGTCACAAATTTGATGGACCTTGGATGCCTATTTTCCAGCTTTCTTCTTACTTATGTTTGGGCCTAATTTAGCAAAGACATTGTGATGTCTTCGGGCCCTTTTTAATATTCTCCTTAGACTGAAAATATAGGCCATCTATGATGTTAAAATGTGGTCTAAGGTTACAATTTTAATACAGACTTTATTCATAATTGAACTTAGACAAATTCAACATCGGGCCTCGTCTTCGTTTAGCCATCAATTATAAGTAGGTGATTCCCCTACTAAATTATTAAGTCATACAATAACCTTAATTATTTACTTTGTTTAGGGATAATATATCCTCAATTTAGCACCAACACATATATACCATCAACCCTCTTGAGCATTTAGAATCACATATCGCCCATTATCACGAGATTTATGCACTTTCAAGAATTGATGGTAATTTGACCAAGCCATAAAATGATTCATTTACATAGCATTAGTACATGTAAAATGTGGGGTGTTACATTTTGGCTTCGACATAAGTTCCTAAGTTTGATTTTATTCTAATGTAGTAGTCTCCTCCTCTATAACTCTATTCCAAGCTAAGTCTTGAGATGCTTCTTCAAAGCTTTCATTTTCTTTTCCGGATTTATCTTCTACTACTGCTGCATTTGCATATTTAGGGTTTTGCCTCCGAATCCATTCTGACCTTCTTGTTTGAGATTGTGGAGTAGCTGGTACTTCTCTGTTACTTGTCTTACTGCCTTCACATAGTAGTTGGTGAACAACTAATTCCTTAAAATCACGAGTTGTACCTTTTTCAACATCGGTATCTTCACTTGATAAAAAATAACTAATATGCGACTTATTTTTCAGATCAGTTTGGTCTGGTACTATATCCTTTTCAACAGACTACCATGAAGAAGTTTTATCAAATACAACATGTCGTGATGCATAACACTTTCAGTTGTAGGGTCATTTCCACCCTTTTCTTTGATTATCATAGCCTACAAAAATATATTTGACAGCTTTCTTGTCCAGCTACGTAAATGATCAGGTATAAAAACATAACATACACATCCAAATACTCGCAAGTAACTCATACTCCATAACTTCTCAAAGGGTGAAAGAAAACTTAACCTTTGTTGAGGAAGCCTGTTGATGACAAATGCTGCAGTCCTCATTGTTCTGCCTAAAATCTTCCTAGAACATTTTTGGCATGTAACATAGTTCGACATATTTCTGCTAAATGCTTATTCTTTCTCTCTGTGATGCCATTTTTCTATGACTTACGCACAAGTATATTGATGACGAATTTTCATTTCCTTAGGTACTACGAGAAATCAATTGAGTTGTATTCCCCTCCATTATCTGTTATTAAATAATGAAATTTCTTGCCCACTTCTCCCTCAACTATTTCCTTGAACTCTTTAAATTTATTAAAGAATTCATATTTTTCTTTCATAAAGAAAACCCAGACATACCTAGAGAAATCATCAATAAAAGTCATCATGTACTTCATTCCACCATTTGATGATTGCTTAACCAGTCCAAACACATCAAAATGAACCAATTGTAGTGCTTTATCAGCTTTAAATTTTGACTCTTCAAATGGAAACGGATGAGCTTTACCATATTGGCACCATGAACAAACGATGTTCATTCTTATTTCAAGTTGAGGAAGACCCTTGATCATTGACTTCTTCATCATCACACCTAGCTTGGAATATCTTACATGACACAATCTAGCATGCCACAAATCAACAATCTCATTATTTCATCTTTTTGACATATGTAGACTCGACAGACATCATATAGATGGACTCTAGCCTATGCCCCTTCATAATTGGATTTTTGAAGTTCTTGAGATCGTGATATATGCTCACGTTCATCAGGACCAAACAGAACATGGTTTCCAGATATTGTTAATTATGACACTGAAAGCAAGTTTTTCTTCATACTTGGAACATGATAGACATTTTGAAGAGACATTTGATTGGCCCCTTGTTGAAGAGAACCATTGTCTAACCAACATGAGTTATTGGTAACCTTAAATTATAAGCTATCACCACAATACGGCTACCCCTGTACACTGCTAGATTTTGCAATTTTTGTTTATCACCTGTCATATGATTTGCATAACCCGAATACAATCTAGTCATTCTCATGGTCAATTGATTCAGATATTATTGTTGTAAGTGCTAAGTCCTCCTCTTCTATAACAAAAAATGCTTCAGCATCCCAGCATCTTCACTTTTCTCATTTTGATTGGACGTAGCAATTACTTTCCACAGGTTTTTTCTTGAACTGACAATCCTTTTCCATATTACCTTTCTTCCAACAATTGTAACACTTTTCGTCGAATCTTTTGTCATTGTTGTGATTCTTCGAAACTTCTCGTGTGTGAAAATTTCTATCTCCATGAAAGTTTTTCTTCTTGGATCCACCAGTATTATGATGCTTGATGTTCATGGTTTTTTAGTGTAGAGTGCTTCTTCCTGATTTTTCACCAAGAGTCCTGCCATTTGCTTCGCCATATCTTCTTGGCTAGCAAGCAAGTTTTCAACTAAGTGATGGCTGATTTGGCCATCCCTGCACAGAAGCAACAAAACCTCTGTATTCTAGTATCAAAGCATGGATAATAATTCTTTTTACCCTAGTTTCACCAATTGATGCTGTTGAATCCAAATTTGAAATTTCACGATATATCCTCTTGACTTTGTGAAAGTACTTGGCAATTGTCATATCATGTTACTTTGATGATAATAAATCACTCTCCAAAAGTTATAACCTTGCATCGTTCTACTTTGAGAAAAGTGCTGCAAGTGTGTCCCAGGTTTCTTTTGGTGTTTTTGATTCACAACATGCTCCAACACATCTTTATCGAATGTTGTTTTGAGCAAAAACATTGCTTTGCCTGCTTTGACCTTCCACTTCCGCAATGTTCCATTTGCATCCTCTTCCACTCGTTATGTAATATTGTTCCGTTGACAACCTCCTAGAGATCTTAGCTTGCATATAAACATTATACATGTTGCCCATGTATTATAATTTTGATTATTCGGCTTTTTGACTCCACCAACTACTTGAAGATCATTCTTATGGTGGCTGAACTCAAGACAAAGGAAGCTTGTAACGGAGAAGAATAAATAACAGCAAAGAAAAACAGAGAAGAGAAAGTTGAATTGAACGTTTGCAGGGAAAGATTTTTCTGGACATGTTTTTCATACATTAATAGCCTTTTTATAGGTTTACAAGAATCATATTCCAACTAAATCACTATATAGTTCTACTAAACCACTTCCCCTAAACTCTAGGAAACAAACTCTGCACTAGTACACACATACACGAATTAAATAAATAATAAAGTAACAATAACAACTAGAAAATAGGTACGGCAAGACTTTGTCAAACTAAAGAAAATAGGCGGATGTTGTATGACTTCAACATGCACACTTTTTTGTAGTATGAATTTATTGAAGCTCATTTATAGATTAATACAACATCTAAGAATAAAGATCAGGAGCTTTGGAGTTCTACAATTCATCAAGTGTTGTTGAATGAAATGAGGGCTTTTGATAAGAGCATACAAGCATTTGCAGACATATTTAAGCAACCAGGATTTTCAGAGGCAATCTCACCAGAATTTTCCTTTGGGAAAGTATCGTTGGCACCATAGTTATAACAACTAGCAGATATTTGCCTTCTAGGACTCTTATTACTTGTAGGACTCTTTAAATCAAATTTGTACTTATCAGCGTTCTTATCTTTAGGATTATAACTACGTAAATTTCTCTAAGTTGTTATTTATTTTAGCCTTGTATGTAATACACCAACTATATAAGAACCAACACAACAATCAATAAAAGATATACGTTCATCTGCTACCAGTTGTTCCCTTTCTCTTTATGGTATCAAAGTATCAAATTCGGCTTGCATTACTACTTTACATTTGGGAATGAGCTAGGCTTGTTGATGAGTGATGGGGATTTTTGGAGACAGTGTAGTGGTTGTAAGAAACTGATGAGGTTTAAGGCTATGAGACTGTGATCTGGTAGTCATTGGGTGTACTTTGGTGGCTGGATGGTTTGGACGGGGCTGGGTTGGTGGGTCAGGTTGCTTAGGAGATTCTAGTGGAATGAAGAAGGAAGCCATATGTGGCTGATTTTGTGCCGAAGCAAATGAATTTGGAGGATCTAGAATTTGGCTAGGAATGGGTGGTCTTTCTCTTCTATGATATGTGATAAGTGGCCATGAGAGCAATGGTTGAGGTGTTGGTGAAGGATTGTTTTCTCTCTTCTTGTGGAATTTGTGTAGAGGGTGAAGATGTGGAAGTTGATACATGAGAAAGAATGTTATCTGATTGTGGAGAGAAGCCATTTGAAGTGGAGGAGATAGCTTGCGGGCGTTGGCGTTGAGGGACTGTTGGTAACGTAGTTATTGGTGGAGAGAGTTGATCAGAGGCATGTGAAATAAATTACCATCCTCCTTGGCTTGTCGTTCAATCGAAATATTATCTTTGGAAACTTTAACTATTATTAAACCTTGAAAACATATTTCGAAAAGGAAAATTGTCTTTCAAAAAAATTACATCCCTAGATAAATACAATTTGGAATTAACTGGGTCAAATCACTGAAGGCTATAATATTTATTAGAAAACCCTAAATAAACACATCGTGTGAATCGAGGTTCTACTTTATTAGCGGAATATGGTTTGACCCATAGGTAGCACAAGCATCCAAAAACTTTGATGGAATCATAATTAGGCACAGTTTGAAATAGGATTTCAAAAGGTGATTTATTTAGTAGATTTGGTGTAGTCATCCTATTGATCAAAAACATGTTGTTGACAAGCATATCTCCAAAATGTTGAAGGTAAGGATGCTTGGTGTAATAAGGTGCAGTCTATCTTGATGACATGCAGATGTCGCGTTCAACTAAGGATACCCTTTGCGGTATGTATTGGGGGGGAGGGGGGCAACACTAAGTTTTCAATTCCATGTGATTTTAGATAGGAATATAATTTTTGAAACTCACCACCACCATTAGTGTAAAAGGATAATATTTTTGTGTTAAAATATTTTTCCAGCATGGGATGTAAACTATTGAAAATATCCCGAACTTTTGTTTTAGCTTTTAGTGTGAACAACCACATATATCTTGAAAATTGATCAAGAAACAAAATATAGTATCACTTTTTCTCAATTGATAAAACTAGAGATGGACCCCACAAATCACTATAAAGTAAATTTAATGGTTTGTTACTATTCAAAGAACTTTTACAAAAAGGCGTCCTATGACTTTTATTAGAATAACATGAATGACAAGCAATATTAGTTTTGGAATCAACAACTGGAATGGAAAAGTCATGCAAAACTTATTTAGAACTTGACGATTAGGGTGGCCTAATCGTTAATGCCATAGGTTGTATGAAGCAACGACGTTGCATTTTAACAGACCATCTAAGCCTTATTGCTTTAATGAGCTTGATCCTTTTCTTCCTCCTCCTAGCCCACCCAACTCAAGCCTAATGGCCTCCAATACAAGTGTCGTCAATGTTGTTCAAAGAATTCTTTGTGACAATATTAGCACCATTTATATCTATGCAAATCCTGTTTTCCATAGCCACATGAAGCAAGTGGCCATTGACTTCCATTTTGTTCCTGATCAAGTTGACCACAAAAAGCTTGAAGTTGCCCATTTATATGTTGCTGATCAAATTAAAAGATCTTCTTACATAGCCTCTTTTGCGTGCACTATTCAGCAACCTTTTCTCCAAGTTGGGCGTAGTAGACCTCAACAACAACTTGCAGGGTCGTAATAACGGCTAGCAGATATATTCCTTCTAGGACTCTTATTACTTGTAGGACTCTTTAACATAACTTTGTACTTATCAGCTTTCTTATCTTAGGGATTGTAACTATGTAGATTTCTCTAAGTTCTTATTTAATTTCAGCCTTATATCTAATCCACTGGCTATATAAGAGCCAACATATCAATCAATAAAAAATATACGTTCATCTGCTACAAGATGTTCTTTTTCTCTTCACATAGTAGTTCGATCAAGTGAATAACCCAAACCAGCACAATAATGGGAAAAAAGTTGCATTTGTAACTTTTTGATGAGTTCAACACCAGTACTGTTAAGAAATGCCTCATTTTTATAAATAGCAGTGAGTGCAGATCTATATATATCGATCTACTTTTTTTGTATCGTGGGTAACATAACTATTGGAAATGACTTTTTAGTTCTGACACTTGCAACAGTAGTGCACCGTAGTCAAACTTTGCATGATTCGGCCATTGCACATGAAACGACATGATCAATTTCTCTGGTCATAAAAACAAGCCAACCACAGAGACTTAATAGTTCTGTCACACCTCTGAACCTCGGTGGATTTTATTCAGCATTATTGGAAATTGAAGTCATGGAAGGGGAATCATCATCATTATAATCTAACATCGCAGAAGGATTGTCAACAGAGTGACAAGTTAAAGCAATTGAAGGGAAAAAGCTGCATATATAGTTTTTGATGGGTTGACTTGATAAAAGGAATGCAAAAAATATCGATCCAAAAGGCTTAACGAAATTGTAAATTAACTATTGTAATAGTAACATGGATTGTATAAAAATTGAAACATTTGCAGTAAATACAGAAAATTGTAACACATAAACCATTACAAGTAGAGTAAGGACACAAATTCAACTGAGTTAACCAAAGTACTTTAGGAGTTTTTAACATTAAATTCACAAACCCGACAAATTCACATGCTTAAGCTCAATTCTCCAGCTCTCCATCCTCTTGTTGTTTAATTGTTACTAAGCTCTCCTTAAAAAAAAAAAAAACTCCACGACTGTCATTATATTCTGCATATTTTCTCAAATTGAATGTTGAAATCCGAGATGCCTCGTCTCGTTAGTCCGAAGATTATAGGAGATCAGTTCAGATTCTTCAGTAGTCTAAATGAGAGAGTTATCATAACATGACTTAATCAGTAGGAAGAATAGGAAAGTAATATGTTTGTTCCAAACCCCTGGTTGGATCATTACCTATATATCATATTCAAACATAGTACATAGGTTATAGTTCAAGATGGCGATGGAATCATCAATAAACACCAAACCCAACACCAAAGTATTAACACAGTGATGATCTGGCCCTTCTATCACTTCAAACATCTCACTCCCAAAGTTGAATGAAAGAATGGTGTAATTGCTATCGCAGCCACCAATTAGCAACCAGTAATAAGCTCCATTCAAATAAGTAGTACCAAATATTTGGTTCTCGTCCGTAAAGTAGGGGATTTTAGGTTTGAAAATTCTCCATAAGTCTCTAGAACAGGAATAGACCACTGCTCAATATTCACTCAAATGATTATAATGAAAGTAAACAACTTTATAGTCATTAGTCAAGGGGTCCAATCCAAACCCGAACACAGGTGCATTATGGATTGTGGTTGTAGGGATAGGGAGATAGAGAAGTTTTACTTGCCAATTAGCAGGATTCCACAATGCACATCAAACCTCGCGATCAATTGCTCGAACCATAAAAAAACAACCTATCAACGGAGCCTAAGAGCTGGTTCATACCTATAGACTTTTGAGGATTTTCTTCGGAAATCAATGTTGTGGAACATGAATCATCATGAATTTCACCATTATCATAAATCAGGAGCTGTGGAGGCCTACGATTCTTCAAGTGTTGTTGAATGAATTTAGGGGTTTTGATAAGAGTATACCAATTCTTACAGACACATTTGAATCGCAACAACGATTTTACAGAGTCTCCTTCACTATATCCTCAGGAAAGTGATCCACACAATCATCCATAGTAGTACAGGTGATGAAAACAAATGATGATGGATTCAACCAGCAATTTTCTTCCTTAAATAGACAAGTAGGAAATAGTTATCATAATTCATTTTACCACCATTAAAATTTATTCTACTTTAAGTCATGCATATCGAAATACTTTGACTACATTTCTCATATTAAATTTTATTCTACTCTAAATACTACTCCCACCTTCTCATATTACTTTGACTACTTCTCCCTTTAGCAGCCATTTAAGGACTAAGAATACATTTTTTTACAAATTTTATACTTAGATTATTTTACTTACATTCTATTTTGGTTGTAAAAGGGAAAATTTTTTAAACTTATAGTGTAAAATAACTTTTAGATATTTGTGTGGCTGAGAATCATTTAATTAAGGGTAAAAAGAAAATTTTAAAGTTAAATTGTTTCTAATTAAATTAAGGCAATATTCTTTTTGAGACGGCCTAAAAAGAAAAGGGTACAACATAAAATGAGATGAATTGTACACATTAATTGAAAATGCAAGTAATATTATACGTGGTATAATCATAATATTTTACATGGAGGATCAATATTTTGAAGAGATTTATTGACTTTTTTGCTGATTTCTTAATACATTTTTGAAGAAGTGAAAGCCACTTAATTGCTGTAAGGAGCCAGAGGAGTTCCAGCCACTTCACTATGAATAGCAATAACTTTGATGATGAACTCGAAGAGAGAAGAGCATCGTCAACTCATACTATGAATGAAATGATTGACTCCAAGTGCTCTTATTGTTGGGTTTTTGCCCTGAGTTTCTTACCATAATTGAATTTTTCCTTTTGTGAAAAGGAAAACAGAAACTCTCCATATTTGGTGAATCCTTTTTCTATTAAGAAAAAGGAAAATAG
>JAOTQR010058709.1:0-14058 GCA_025774065.1 Solanum ossicruentum | reverse complement strand
AACTCCTCTATTACCATCAATGGGGCACATGGGAGAATAATCTCATGCTTTAGTTTAGCCTTACATACCTGGTGTGACGCTTTTGACGATGAACCTCAAGAATTCTCCTCGAGCTCCTCAATTCCTCGCTCATCTTCTCTTCTCTCTACCCCTAGTCTTTTTCAAGAACCTAGAAAGGGCTTATAATGGGGTTTAAAATCCTTTTTACGCTCAAAATGATCATTTAGACCGTGTTTTGAGTTTAGGAGGGGTTGAAAAAAGTCTAGAATGCCCCTCACGAAATTAAGAAAAAAGTTTCGTCTCGGGACATGAGGTCCGCGATGCGGACCCTGTGTATTTTGAGTGATTTTCGCCAAAAATTATCCGAACGAGCTTTCTAATCCCGTAGAAAATTTGGGCAACAAAATTAAGTATTGGTCCACGGCAGGTGCACGTCGCACACCTATTGCTAGGGGTGTTCATGGTTTGGATAAAAATCGATCCAAACTAAAGAAACGAACCAAATCGATTAAATAAATCAATTTTATTTGGGTTTGGTTTTAGTTTTTCAAAAACCGATAATGTGTGGTTTGGATTTGAATTTGTTCAGAAAAATCGAAGAAATAACCAAACCGAATCGATAAATTATATTCATATATTTTATACATAATACATTATTTATAAAAATAATTTTTATTATTTAATCTACTTATGAAAGTTTAAATGTTCAAGATAAGAACATTTATCTTATTGATTTAATGTATATGAATATATGTGACAATTCTTAGTGAGACTAGAATGTCACTATCTCTTCCTTCAATGCCAAAATAGTGAATGTTAAGACTTCTCTCATAGGGAATTTAATAATTGAAAGTTTTATAATATCAATCGTTCTAACAATTTTTCATTTTGAATGGATCGTTGTCACTTTTTCTCTTTTCTAAGGGTATCATTGTTTTTATTTTTGTATATGGTTAATAACAGAATAACCGAACCAAACCAAATCGAAACCGATAACGACCAAATCGATAAATGTATATTATAATTGGATAAGGGTTGGTTTTGAGAATTTAAAAACCGAATTAATTTGCTTTGATTTGATTTTGGTTTTAACCAGTAACCGACCCAAATCGACCCATGAGTACCCCTACCTGTAGTGCACTCTCACTGTTTTGTGTTTTCACATAGAAAAATTATCTTTTGATCCGGTTGCTCTATAAATCAACCGAGACCACTTCCCCACTCAATTTTTCATGCGGATCGCATATCTGGCCTCGAATTTGCCATTAAAGCATGGGAAAACGTGTTATGCATACATCTCTCTTCTAGGGGTAGTTTGATAATTTTACTGGGCATTGCAATTTCTTCTATTCTATATTAAATGATTTTTTAAAGCTTTTTGTTATTGTTCAAAATAATTGAATTGGTCTATGTTTAAGATAACTGTTTGATTTTTTCTCCCATATTTAGTCTTTCATTTATTGAAGTTTCTTTTCCAAGAGATAAATTACATTACTTATAAAATTATATCTATGATTTTACAAAAGATAATAATGAAATTATGGTTCAAATTATGTACTTGAATGTTTTTCTTATTACGTCCGTATTATTTTACAGATTCAATTAATATGAAATAGAGAAAGTATGACAAACAAAAACGTCGATAATCGAATTTGAACCTGCCATCTTCAAATCGTTATAGACCTAATGACTTGATCAATTCTCTATGCCGCTCCTTCTTGTCCCTCTTTATTTTTAGAAACAAGTAGAACATAATGGAAGAATTTTCCAAATTCTATTCATCAAGAAGTATGATAAGAACGTTTTGGATAATATTTAAAAAAAAATCACCTCTAATTAACCAATCAAATGTAATGCTAAGGAATAAATGATTTCTTATTGGCTTTTCACATCAGAAAGCTAAGTTGGGACATAAAATAAAATTTTTAAAAATTCCAAAATGCCACAAGTGATAATAATTTATAAAGTAAAGCCAACCAAAGTTGGCTAATTAAGCTTCACATAGGTGGTGGATATAAAAATTAAAGGAAAAAAAAAAAAGAGGGTAAAAAGGAAGAAAAAGAAAATGATGAGAAAAGAATGTGGCACGCCTGTTAGTGTGAAATAATTCATCATTATTTTTTATATATTCTCTTTTTGCTTTTTCTTGTTTTTAAAATGATGCCAATCTTGTAATGCATTCGTGTTCCATATTAAATGTGTAAAGGTTATGTGAGTGACGGAGTTAGATGTTTTAATAAGAAATATTGAATAAAAATATATATGTAGCTACAAGAAAATAACACATGATCTCAAGCATTTTTTATAATCTCTTAATCACTAAACTGAATATTTAGCTTGTGTCCAAAAGTGTCAATATTTATATAAATATTTATTTTTATTAAAATTTAACCTATATATACGATATAATTTTTCGACAAAAGGGTGTTGCTTGACACCCCTCAGTCAAGGGTGGCTCTGCCCCTGGTAACAGTGGAGTGGTATATATTCTAACATTTATAATAAGAGATTTCAATTGGGTTCTACATATGTATTTGTGAAACAATTAATAATGTGAGTACTTTTTAATTCTTAATCGAAAATTTTAGGTTCACATCCGAAATATGTAACTAGATTTGTTAAAAAATTCTTAGGAAAGGTACTTTTCGATAACAAATCAGATTTAATCATACTCTAGTGCGAGAATGAAACCACGATGTATCCACAAACTTCTTTTTATTGATTTGGAAAGATGAAATTGGAATGAGTAGTTTGAGTCTTTTATGAGAATTCATTCATATACAATTGGTGTTTCCCTTGATTGCAAATGAATGGTTGAATATTGTTTGCTTGAGGGTGAAGCATATGTAATCATGAAATTTAGATACTTAGCTTTTTAGACATACATAGATTTTGCTAAAAATCCTCTAGGCAACTTTAAAGAATAATTCATGGTGAAGCTTAGCTTAATCCCCATGATTTGTGAAATTTATAAATAAAGTAACAAACTTAGCATAGGTTTATAGCTGCATGGAGTAATTAATGCACAATCAACTTTGTCCGTAAGAAAATAATAGTAACAAAAGTGGGTGAGAATTGTTTGGTTTGACCAGACCTAATTTTCATTTGAAATTAAAAAAGAAAACAACTTGAGTTACAAACATTTATTATATACTGCTTTATCTAAAACTTTGTCACTGTTTAGTGTTACTCGTTTGAAAAATCAATTTGACTAATTCTTAAAGTTTAATTATATTATATAAATTCAATATTTTTAAATAAGTATATATAACAATTCAAAAATTATACAAAAAGTATTATAAATTTTAACATTTTTTATATTAATATGATAAAAAATATATATTAAAATGTTAGTCAAAATATATATCCTTCATATAACGATCCCACTGCTAGTGACAATAGATCCAATACAGATAATATTACTAGAAAGTTGTGCCGTTACAAATGGTATTAGAATCATTCATGTGTTAGCCTTATCGATGTGGACAAGAGTTCAACTAAGTTTAGGTCAATTCCGATAAGGCGGGACAAACCTCAGTGTTGAGTCTAGGCAAATTTCATATGGTGAGGCAAACCTTAGTACTGAGTCTAGGTAAATTCTATGTGGTCAGATAAATCTCAGCGAGGACTCTAAAGTCCATAAAAAGGGTGTATGTAACAACCAAACTTAAGATAAGAAGATCCACATCGACAAAGTACAAAAGAGATGTTAGGTATATATAAGTAAGCCTTACTTACTAGTGATGTGATGCATTTTAAATCTGCGCGAGCATAGGTCCAAAGGGGACAATATTACTAGCAAGTTGAACCATTACCGTTTGACTCTCAAAAAGAAAATCATGATAACTAAAAATAAATGGATAGGGTTATTTTTTCTTCTTTTTTTTTGCGTAGAAAGGATGATATATATATATATATACACACACACACACACATCAAAGGATTACAGCAGAGGCCGTGGATACATTCATTACTCCTCCTCTCTTTTAACTAGTTTCTTCAATTTCTCTTTGAACTTTTTTTCTCAAATGTCTCAATTTTTCTCTCCAATTTTAGCTCTCATTATACTTGTCTGATAAATACTATTAGGTATTTTCATTATTTTTCTAATAAAACACCATTAGAATTGATATTTAGATTTATAAATCGAGATTAAAAACGATTCCATCTATGTATATTTCAATTTGTATTGCCCATCATGCATAAGTTTTAGTGTTTGCCTTTAAGACGTACTTGTGATCAATATATTGAACATGCTTATCGTCTATCATGAATGTCTGCCTTATGTAGGAGTACATCTTGAATTTGTCGATTATGTGATTAAATTGAGAAAGCTTTTTGTATTATTGCATGTCAATCGATTGAAAAATTGGATACTCAAATAACATTGACTCTTTACTTTGTTGGATCCATAAGACTTCCTTTCAACCAAGAGAGAGTTGATTTGGATAAATTGCAAAAAATTGATTTTTTTGTTTATAGGCAATATATCTAAGTTTTAACTTTTGTTTATAAAACATAATTTTTTGATCAATTGAGCAGGTTTAGTACTGTCTTAGTAGACGTTTGAACATGCGATTTTATGTCGTGATATAAAATCATTACGATAGAAAAATAATTAAGACAATCGTAGAGTCATTTTTGAACTTGACCTCGTATATGTACAAGTGAATACCCATAAAAATATGTGTGATAACACTGCTATATATGGCATATAACCTGTCATGGTGGTTTGTGACAATCCTATATCTAATTTTGTTTTTTTGATTTCTTGAAACTTTACTTCTCTTTTCTTTGTGACATAATATGGTTTTTTCTATTTGATGAAGATGGTGGAGATGACTTCTGACGATGGCGTTGGATGGAAGAATGAAATATCTTGTATTGCATACATTTAACGATATACACACATGATATATTATCGTAGGGGAGAAAACTTTAATTGGTTTTTGTTCGATATTACTATACAATGCCAACTTTTTTAGGCTTCAATTGCTAAACTTATTCTTTGGCCAAAACATGCCCATTGTGAGACTTCAAGTTCAATAACTTTTGACGTTTGATTATAAAGGTTTGCCTATAAACGGGAGTGAAAAGTTCAAATAATCCATTTTCAAGGTCCTTTGGTTTGGTCGGTCAAATTCTTAATTTATTAGGATGGGGCATGTCATCTGATTTAATTGATGAAAAAGTTATGTGGATTAAAAATATATAGTAGTTAATTAGCTAGTATAATTGTAGTTTGAATGAATTATGACTCTCAATAAATATTTAACTGTAATTACAGTTTAAATTTTGTATAATTCACGCAATCTATACAAATGTCGTATGCAAATCAAATTGTATATTGAAAATATACAAACATTGTGAATTGAATAGAGAATTATACAAATTGTATAGCAAAATATACAAACATTATACAAAAACTGTAAATTATATAGAGAATTATAAAATATATACAAATGTTGCATGAATAATACAAACACATATAAATATTGCGTGAATTATACAAATACTGTAATAGCTATAGTTACGAAATACAATTACCCAAACTATAGCTATGAGACATAATTAAGATATTTTTAACTGACTATATGTAAAAATTTCTGACCCAAATTTCAACGAGTGAAATTGGTTCTCCAAGTCCAAGGTGATCAAATATTCCGCACAATTTTCATTTTCTTGTACTAAAATAGTAATTTGATCAAATATTTATTTCTAATCAATAACATGTGAATGTAAACCAACTTGTCACGTTCCGAGCCTACACCCTGGACATGGTCGGCACTTAGAAATTAATTCTTGTCCCAAGCGAACTACTTGGCCTGGCTAACTTACTCAACCGAAGACAATAATATTGAAATGGGCTAGAATAGGCTCAAAATTTATGATACTTAAAATAGAATAGTAAAGTATACAACTTGACTAAAAATCTTTCAAAGAAATAACTTGATACAGTATCTTTCTAGTCTACGAAACCTCTAAAGTACTGCATCTGAAATAAGGCATCGGAGAAGGCTCATGGATACCTTAACAACAATGAATACAACTTAAATGGAACTCCTGAGCTCTCTGGATGCTAAAAGGCCTCACCGACAGTTGATGGGGACTGTCCTACTAAGCATCTGCTAACCAAGACACCTGCACCTGCATCATGATACGATGCAACTCCAAAGACGTCAATACGTGGAATGTATGGTATGTAAGATGGCCAAAAAGTACTGAAGATAGAATACTTACCTTAAAACTGCACTTGAAGATAGCTTAACTAACAAAATATATTGGCATATGAAATATATGTACATTCTTAAATTTGTCAAAAGTGCGACTCAACATAAAAGAAACACTTACGTTAACGCATAAGTAAGCATAGCTAAAATATATGTAAAATATGGTGCTCAAAACTTAGCTCTGTACTTGGCTCAACTCAACTAAATATGTTAGTATGTAAAATTATACACTTTATTTCTTGGAGAGTTTCTCTAGCCGACAACCATCGCTATGAGTTTCGTGATGATACAACGTCTTGCCCATGCTGTCAAAGCCGTCTCATACGTAACTGGGGTAGGGGACGAATAACTAGGGGAATGGATCCATCCCAAAACTAGTCCATCTAAGTGGCTAATGAGGAATGTACCTTAGTACAATCCTATCCTATGCTGGCTACATAGTTTATGAGTTCGAGTAATTTATTCTACTCTTGCTCATATTGGTGCTCAATACTACTCCCAAAATACTTTTATATAGCTCATAACTGTAAAGAATATGAATTCTCAAAATATGATCTTTTGGGGGCTTAGCCCAATTTTAACTTTTCTCAACTTGTCTTAAACTTGTCCCTATCTGAAAATACTATTGTTACAAGTGTCTCAAAACATATATTTATTACTCAGCTATCTTTCAAAACCCAGCTTGAAATACTTCTTAAAACTTAGCTTAAAAGGTGCTCATATTGGTCTTTATTTTCTTGAAATAGTAACAAGATTTTCAACAAACCTCAACAACAATGACTCTAATTCATACCTGAGTGTAACTTTGATAACAATATTTTAATTAAATAATATAGAAATCAAGAATCAAATATTCGTTAAGAATCTATACATACCATGAAAATTAACATACTTCATAAAATTCACATGAATTTAACCTCAATTAGAACTTGAAAGTTTTTGGTTAAAAACGAACTTAAAATTTCTAAAATATTCTCAAAATAATAGTTTTAGAGTGGCCTTATATACTTGAGAAAGAATTCTTGAAGAATTAAAAGGAATTCTTGAGCCCTATTACAATCTTGATTCTTCTTGGACATGGATTTCTTGAGAGGGTTTTCTTGTTTTGAACGATGAAATAAGCGTTTAATACTTAATTTAAACTTAAAATCGATTAATTTAAGATTATAGAGTGTGAAAAAGGTCGAAATTACTCTTCCCAATTAAAAGCAGAAAAAAGTCTATTTTTGTACTGGTGCGCGTTGAAATTCAATTTTCGCAAATTTTCAACCTTCGTTAAATTCTCGAAAGAAAACAAAGTATAATTCCGCATCCTTTCCGCGTCGCGGAAGGGAAGCGAAAAAGCTCACTATTTTTAATTTTCTTTGAAAAAAATAATTCAAATTTTTTTGTATTAAAATCGAATTGAAACCATTTTCCGACTCAATTTTTCACATTGATCGCAAATTCGATCTCGAATTTGCAAACAAAAGATCAAAAGACACATTACATGCAAGATCAATTTTAAGAATAATTTGATCTTCTCACCGAGTGTTACACAACTCAACATCAAAATATATTTTACTAGAAATATGTTATTAACCTCTAGCGCAAACAACATTAATGTCGTAGGAAATGAAGACGCAGAATAAATCAAATAGTAAAACTCACAATATAAAATGATATTTCACAAGCAACCAACTTTTATTATTGCTTATTAATTACATAGCACTTACAACATCACCAAATACTCGTATCTCAGATTAAACCACAATAAAAAAAAACAAAAAACAAAATACCACTCAAAACTCATGCCCAATTATTAAACACAAAGACAACAGAAAACATTAATTAGATAATTAGCCACTAATTAATCTCAATGGTCTTAACCTCAGGTTTCTTAATCTCCTGCTTAGGAATTGTGACAGTAAGAACCCCATTCTCCATACTAGCCTTCACCTCATCAATCTTAGCATTTTCAGGTAACCAAAACCTTCTACAAAACTTGCCACGTGGCCTCTCGACGCGTCTCCACGTCTCATTCTCCTTTTTATTACTATCTTCTTTATTAACATGATTAGCACCCTTAATCTCACCACTAATTTGCAACACCCTTCCTTCTTCAACTTCCACTTTAATTTCCTCTTTGCTTAATCCTGGAAGATCAACTTTGAAGACATGAGCTTGTTGAGTTTCTTTCCAATCGACACGTGGATTAACATATTTAGAGGTTTCATCATTGTTTGAGTCAATTAGGCTAAGGGGTTGCAGAATATTTTCGAGCAATTGAGGAATTAGAGCCATTTTTGAAGTTGAATTGTGTGAAGTAAATAAGAAGCAATCAAATTGAATCACTTTGGCATTGTTGATCAAGTGTGTGGCAATATTTATAGGGATTTTCTTGGGATGGGCAAATGAAATTTCCAGGGGCTTCTACAATTTTTATGTTGCTTTTTCTAACGTGGCATCTACAATGGGCCACTCTTAGGTAGTTACATGTTCTCTCGAGAGAAATCTAAGGTCTTCTAAGGAGTAAGGTTCTTTTCTTTTTTCTTTAAAAAAAAAAATAAATTATAGGAATATTATATTTAGTATAAAAGATAGGATGATAAGAATGGTTTGGAAATAAGATTTATCCATAAAACAAGATAATTTGCTTGTTAATTAACAATCAAATTGCCACACCTCGGGAGGATATCTTAGATGTGACCAGTATTAAAGGATCATTTCTGATTTTCAAGCGAATTATTTGGCCTAATCACCCATTTAATCAAACAATAGAGGACTTGATTTAAGAGTATAAAAGACATTAAGTGGGTAGCTAAATCAAAATAAAAACTCCACAAAGGTATAATTTAAATAACAGTCTTAATCAACTCCACATCATAAGAAAATAAATTCTATACGTCATTATCTATGAAATCTCTATTCCTACCAAATACTAAAAAGTGTCAGTGACAGGTCCATGACTACTTCAAAATGTTTTACGTCAAATAAACCAAGGAAGGTATTAAATGAAATGAGCTTCTCCAGATGCAAGGATGACTCACTAGATACTGGGATTGATCTATTTTTGATGATGTGCATGTTAAAGATTTCTAACACTTGTATTTATATCACAAAACGATGTAGCACCAAAGGACTTACTAGATGAAATATACGATATATAAAAATAGCTAGAAAATAAGGCAAACTCAATGTACTCAACTCAGATGTGATAACTACTAAGTTCAAAGATATAAGCATGCTTGTTAAGTAAGGGACTCAACTATATGCAATTCATTTAACTTATGCCAAACATCATTATGCAACATTTGCGAGTTTCTCTAATCAATAACTATCACGTATGAGTTCGTGGTAATACAATGAAGTGATATCGTTGACACATCTACTCAATACTTTGCCAAGGTAAGAGATAATCGCCGTCATTGGACCCACAATCAATCAAAGTTACCTTTTGGGACTTAATTAAAAGACATAACTTCTATCCTATACTGACTATGTAGTTTATTAGATTTAAATTATTATTTACTCTTACCTAATTTCGACGCTCAATACTATTCCTAAGACTTAATATGTATTATCCAATTCAATTCAATCATTTATATAGTTTCATTTGACTCTTATCAATTCAATAATCATATTAACTCTCAATTCTGTCAATTATCTCGTACTTTCAACTCGCTCACATTTTTTTTTTAACAATCTTTATTTTTTTTAGAAAAAGAAAACATTAGTTTATACTTAAAATGCTTGTCTTTAATATAGGATAACCTTCAGTTACTACTCAAAACCTTCAGTTACTAAAACTCAATTCATGTATGACTCATTTCTATTTAAGATATTTACAATCCATACCTTCAAATTTAATCAACACATAGGATATCAAGTTATACATGCAATGTTCAATCGGGGTTGATATAAATGAAGGCTTGAACATATGTTTTTAAAATTCAAACTCATAAACACTTTAATTTATGTATCAACATACAAGAACTCGCTAGAATTTAAAAAAGAAGTTCAAGTAATATTTCGAACTTGAACTCAACCCAACTTAACGAAGTTGTGGAACACGTGAATGAACTCAATTCTATGTTTAGATTAGCCTTATATATCTGAAATCAAGATTGGACACTCAAAGATTTAACTTGATTCTCTTGAACCTTAGTCCCTTTTTTTCTCCTTCAACTCCTCTTCTCAAAGTCTTAGAGTATTAAATAGAAGAAAACTATGTTTTGATACTGATATGAGATTAATTCTAGCCTTAAAATATCATCAATTACACTTAAGAAGGGTGAGAAAAAGATGAGGATGTCGCTCGTTAAAACTGAAGATGAGCTAAAAATTTGGCCTAAGGTGAAATAGCGGTGGTTCCCTCACAGTTTAATTCTTTTCGTAAAATTTCAATAGTGATTTTTGACACAAAATTATCTACACTGATGCAGACTCCTTTGATCATTACCTGTGAACATGATCTACCTAATTCATTTTTTCTTATTTTGGACTATTTTCATCTAGGATCATATGTATTACACAAATACATATATCTTGTGATATATGAGATAAAATCAGACACAATTTGTTCTAATTTATCCTCTATATACATCTTATCCAAATGATTAAAAATTTATTACTTACTATTTAAATTTATGTCAAAGTTAAATAACCGAACACAATTTCCATTGTGTTCGAGATAGAAAGCAGAAAGGTCTTTTTTCTCTGTTTCTAGCATATTCCTTTGCTCCTGTCAAAAATTAAGAACATCCTGGATTGCACTCGAATTGCACAATTTCCTTTATAAATAGCTCTTGCGCTCTTTTCCTCTTTCATCAATCATCATAGTAAAGCAATAACAAGTCATCAGACAAATCAAACTCTGCAATCCAAAGTTCAATTTCAAGTACTCTGATTTCTACAAATACAAAAATGTCATTGATTCCAAGCTTTTTCGGTGGCCGTAGGAGCAACATCTTCGACCCATTTTCCCTCGACGTATGGGATCCCTTTCTGGACTTCCCAACATCAACCACCCTCACCAATTTCCCATCATCCGAAACCTCTGCTTTTGCTAATGCAAGAATCGACTGGAAAGAAACCCCAGAAGCCCATATCTTCAAAGTGGATGTTCCGGGTATCAAGAAAGAGGAAGTGAAAGTTGAAGTGGAAGAAGGAGGAGTCTTACAGATCAGCGGTGAGAGGAGCAGAGAGCAAGAGGAGAAGAACGATCAGTGGCACCGTATGGAGAGGAGCAGCGGTAAGTTTGTGAGGAGATTCAGGCTGCCGGAGAATGTTAAAATGGGTGAAATTAAGGCGGCGATGGAGAACGGAGTGCTGACTGTGACTGTACCGAAGGAGGAGGAGAAGAAGAAGACTATTAACATCTCTGGTTAAAATTTAATGAGTACCAAGTGTTTGTTGAAAGTCCTCATCATAATAATGGATGATGTATTGTAAATCTTTTTCTTCTAAATGTACATGTCTACGTAGTTATCTTCTACATTATCAACAGATTTTTAATATAATAATTGTGAGTGTTGTTTCAAATTCATTTTGTAAGATTTTAACTTCTCTCTGTGAGTTTTGCTTGTTCAAGGAAGTATAGTTGAATCAAATACAATTTAATAAAAATTAGGTAATTGGATGAATTTAAATTGTATTAGATATATGCAGAGAAAGGATACTTTGATCTTAATTTAAGAATACATTGGTATAATATTATATATCAATGTATTGTAATTTATTTGGAGTATAATAACGTATTGGATCTGAATATGTCAGATCTTTAAGAATTCTTCTAATTTATAGAATATAGAATTAATTCTCATAATTAGCTAATTATTTATAAGATTTTTCGTAAAGATTAAGCACCTCAAAAAATTAAGAATTAGCTCCTATTTTGAAGAGAATTGTGGTTTGGTATGTGATTTAAATTTCCTTCAATCTTTTGTAATATTGGAAGAAATGTCTAGAATTTTTCTCATCCCAAATGTAGATACTTATTATGTATAATCATCCCAAATTTTCAGCATTTGGTTCACTTTTATGGACTTTTCTCAACAATCATTGTAATTCATTCTCTAAATTTTCTATTTGTCTAGACGTTTTTATTCATGTCAAAAGTGATTTTTATATTTTGATGGAGTATTCACATTAAAAAAATAGATGAGAAAATTACACAATATGCAACCAACAGAAACAGATATGCCTTATTTGCTTAGTCTTTCAATTATAGCGACATCTGATGAACAGTCAGTCACAAAATGAATTGATGTCCAGACAGCATATTTTTCTCAAGTTGGCAAAATTGTTAATGGACTGATTCATACATTTTTTTTATGTTGAAAAACTCGTGATATGTATACTTTTCCAACTCTTCAAACATATCCATATTTATATGCCTTTGTCGAGCTTGAAAGATCTTCCTAACAAACCCACACGCTTGTTTAAGAATTGATATTTCATCTAGGAATATATCTTTGTGAATCCATCAAACTCGCATGTTATCTTTCTTTAGAGCTACAACGAATAATATGATTGTTTTATCTTATAGATATTAGTCTATTAATCTCAATCCACCTGCAGATTTAGGCTTACATAATATTTTTAAGCTATCAAAGCTCTTCTAGATTTTTCAACGTTCCTTGTCAATAAAAATATTTAACAAATACTAGTGAATAATTGGATCACTCTCTTTGATACAAGGAATATGAGCCCAGTAACTCTATTGTCACGACCCAAACAATTGGGCGTGATAGCACTTATTCAATCCCACCAGAGCAAGTCAATCTTAACTCAAAAGGGATAATAAATAAAACGCGCGGAAGCATTTTTAACTAACTAAAACTGAGAATTTTCATAAATTTTAATCCCACCCAAGGATTGGTTGTCACGCGTACAAGCCACTAATACAGAAAAACAAGGAAATACAAGTCCACATTGTCCTTCTTCTCGAATAGAACAAGTACAGAAGAAATAGGAACAAGAGGGTCAGCCAGATGACAACAACTACCTCTCTACGTCTATTAGGAATCTTCGGTGGATCAAGGAATTTCTATTCACAGCCCGGGTTCACCAACTACACCAGTGTAGAAGCAAAGGGTGAGCACAAATACCACGCGGCACCCATCAAGTCAACTAACAAAACAATGAAGTCTAATAGAATACACAAACTCCTTTCGTCCCAGTCGATATCCACGACTACAACCTGCACGAAAAGTTATTCCGACCCAACAATATATAATACATAATTAAGATGGTATTGCACCATATTACAATTTCTAAAGTTCAAGCTAAATGTGATAACACAACCAGTCATAAGGATAACACCATGTTATGCAATAGTATGCAAGGGTGATATGCAATACATTATGCAATTATGACATCACATCATCGCCGGAAGAAATCTCAGCGTCACAATATCATCATAAACATGCCAGCAAAGACCTCAGCATCACAATATCATCATAAATTCATCGGCAAAGACCTCGACGTCACATCATAAATTCGCCGGCAAGGACCTCGGCATCATATCTCGATCGGTTAAGACCTCGGTCCCAATATCATCATAAACATGCCGGCAAAGATCTCGGCATCACGACCGGCAAAGACCTCGGTCCCAATATTTTTCATCTCACTTATATCAATATCCGGAATCAATGCAAATATGCATGTCACAGAATGAATGAACATGTTATGAATTCCACAAACACATTCACTCTTTATTTTCAACCGCAACAATATATATATCAAAAATATAGAATTCTCATCACTTCACCACATTTATCAATTCAAGCACCATAATAATACGCCAACTTGCGTTCACATTTTTAATCATCTCATTTCTTATAAA
>JAOTQR010058698.1:0-14060 GCA_025774065.1 Solanum ossicruentum | reverse complement strand
TTCATGTGTTGATGATCATCATAAAATTGTTTTACTGATCTAATGTTTTCGTATGAATTATTTTCACAAGCCCTATAGGTTGATTTTAAAAGAATGCATGATGAATCAAGGGATTGAGTCTACAGCCTTAAGTTGAGACTATCGTTTGTGATTACGATGTGAGCATGATGATGAGTTGATAGAGCTTAATGGTCCTATGTGTCAGCACGACCCAATCTTCGAGCCTAGACGTGAAATGGTGAATGGGTACCCGAAGGGGCCCCAAACAAGCCTCTTAGCATATCAATCACACATCATTGTCGCGGAAGCAAATTAAACAACCAAAAGAGATATAATAAAAGGGAAAATGGGGGGAGGGGGGAAATCTTGATATTCATTAAAGCATAAAAGAGTCAAGCTCATAGCATAAGTACATCATAATATCCAACAACACCTCTAACATGGAATGGAGCCGGGGCCAAGACACTTTTCGGGCTCACCCTCATAATAACAAGTGATCAACATAATGAAGTCTCAAAATAGAAAGAGTAATGTAGATAGTGTCCTCGGACTTGAGGACTCACCAATGCTTATCTCAGAAGTACCGAACTAGCCACGTGGAGGATGATCGAAAGGAGCTTCGATCTCTACATGGTAATATCATGTAGGCATAGAGTATGCGTTACTACATTAGAATGTACTAAGTATATGGGATGCAATGTAATAAGTCATAAGCCAATATAGTCAAAATGCATAATCATAATCAATGGATATATAATCTCAATATGACATGCATGATCAATGCTCATAATAAAACATGCTTGTAAATTATTCATCTTGCACAATATATATAACATACATGTGTGGAAGTGACCTCAACTGACATAGATCAAGCAGCTACAACTCAGACTCCGAGGGCTGACAACCCCTTGGTTAAAGTGACCGGGCATGACACCCCCTAGCTAAGTGTGGTCTACTTGCCAAGGCAAACCAAATATGATAACATGAACTAGATGGATACACTAGTATAGCAAGGGTAATTATCATAATCCTATGGTGGCATATAGTTTAGAGACTAAAGACTTTATAAAAAGACCCCTTGAGTCGAGCCCCCATCTTAAGCCTCAGTCGGTGCTAAAATATCATGGAATACTTGAAATAATCATACTTTAATCATAACATGAATAGCTTGTAAGAATATGACTTGAGTAGCTCTTAAACATGCTTGACCTCTAGTAGTGAGCCTAGCTTGAATATGAGAGTAGATCATAATCATACATGAACCCTTGCTTCAACATGAATGTCTCATGAGAGGTATAAATCTTGAAATAGGACTAAACTTGATACTTGTAAAATCATAGATACTTACCACGAATTCAATACATACTTGAAAGCCCTTAATCATCATAAAGTCACTTGACTTGTAAATCATGTCATAGATCATTAATAATTTGAGAATTTTTGTCATGTCATTTTATCAAACACATGGTGGGTTCATGATACTTGTTCAAGATCATGCAATTCAAGAGTGAAATAAGATGAGTAAACTTAATGAAAATCAACCCATCAACATGCAGTAAAACCCTCATGCAAGGTACCTTGAAATCCATCACAAAAGCTCATGGTAATTCATAGTTTCATAGCTCAAAACATGCATAGTCTCAATACACATAATCAATTCATGGAGCAAATATGAAATAGACAGTCATGCATAATCAATCAATACTTCATAAAACCCCCAAAATAATTTATATTCATAATCCATGAGAAGAGATAGTCATATGTAATATAACTTGAAAATATGCAATATTCATGAGAAGGGAAGATTGGGCTCCATGGGTGAAAGGTCCCAATGGATGAAACCCACATACCTTAAACCTTGAATTCTTTGAGGTGAACTTGAAGTAGTCTTAGATCTAGAAATGAATCCTTGAGTTTCAAAGTAGAGCTTGAGATCCTTAGATTTGAAAGAGAGAATTGATAGTCTTAGAGGCTTTGAGAGAGGGTTTTGTGAGTTATAGAGTTGAAAAATAGTTAAGTTTGGGTGATTTCACCCTTAAGTGCGCATGGGGCTATGACCACACTGCCCTTAGCCAAAATAGAAAAGCTTAAATAATAATACACTGGTCCACATGGCACTATCCTAACCAAATACTCTGCTCTGCACCCCTGGCGCGTTGCGGCTAGGCCACGGATAGCCTCTGAAAATCGAAAATTAGAGAAAATTATATTTCGCTATGGGTCCTCTAAAATTCGGGTTATATCCATTTCCCAATAAATTTTTCCACTAATCGAGAATATTAAGTCGGATTTTCGATATCACACACAAATTTTGAGATATATGAAAATTATGATTATGGGCATTCCAAAGCACATTTTGGGGCATTTCAATATCTCCTCCTTGGGAATGTTCATCCCTGATATCAAAGAAATATGCATAAGAGAAGTATCATGAAGATTTCAGCCCGATATGAATGCAACAAATCCATTTGAACATCATTTTTCAAAAACCTCAACATGACTGTTAAAAATCACCATAAACTTGTTACCATAAACATAAATGGATGCAAAATGACGTAAGAGTTGAAACTTAAGACTTGAAATCATGTGGGGGACTTAAGTTATTACCTTCGGCTTAATAGAGTGGAAGAGATATGGATATCGCTTTTTCATGTCTGCCTAGGCTTTCCATGTGGCACTTTCAACTTGTTGGTTCCTCTAAAGGACCGTGACGGAAGCTACATCTTTGTTTCTCAACCTCTTCACTTGTCTATCCAAAATCACTATCAAGACCTTCTCATAAGTAAAATTAGTTTCCACAACATCCAAGGGCACTATAGCACTTGGGTTACCCACACACTTTCTCATCATGGACACATGGAAGATCGGATGAACCATATTTATCTCCATAGGCAACTCCAACTCATATGAAACCTTACCAACACTCGTCAAAACTTTATAAGGGCCCACAAACCGTGCGCTCAATTTTCCTTTCTTGACAAACCAGACCACACCTTTCATGGGTGAGATCTTCAATTAAACCCAGTCACCAACTTTAAACTCAAGCTCCTTACATCAGAGTAGGACTTTTGTCTACTTTGGGTTGTTTTCAATCTCTCCCTTATCAACTTCACCTTCCAAGGCTTCCATAATGAAATCCGAACATAGCAAGGCCATATGCCCCACTTCAAACCACCCAATCGGGCATCTAACACGTCTACCATATAAAGCTTCAAAGGGAGCCATACCAATGCTTTTGTGATAGCAATTGTTGTAAGCAAACTCAATAAGTGGGAGATATTCATCCCAACTACCATTAAACTCCAAAATACAAGCTCTAAGCATATCCTCAAGACTTTAGATAGTCCTCTCGGCTTGACCATCTTTTAAGGATGAAAAGCCATGCTAAGCTTAACCTTGGTACCAAGACCTGTTTGGAAGGACCTCCAAAAGTGAGAAGTGAATTGAGCACCACGATTCGAAATGATATACAAGGGCATTCTATGCAATCTAATGAACTCATATATATAAAACTTGGCATAATCTTCGGTAATATAAGTGGCTTTGACCGGTGGAAAGTGAGCCAACTTTGTCATTCTATCCATAATAACCCAAATAAAGTCAAAGAGCCTTCTAGACTTAGGCAACCCAACCATAAAATCCATGTTGATCTCTTCCCACTTCCAAGTAGGAATTTCTATGTCTTGGGCTAGGTCACCCTGCCTTTGATGTTTGGCTTTCACTAATTGGCAATTGTGACATCTGGATATGAACTTGGTAATATCTCTATTCATACCACCCCACCAATACACCTCCCTCAAGTCTCTATACATCTTTGTAGAACTGGGGTGAATAGAATAGGATGAATTGTGGGCCTTCTTCAATATCAACTCTCTTAAGTCATCAACTTTAGGCACACATAACCTAGCTTGGTACCTAAGGACACCATCTCCCCCTTGGGAGAAAACCTCCACTTTACCATCCTCCACCAAGGCCTTCAACTCTAATAAAGCAAGATCAAGATCTTTTCTTGACTTTACTTTTTAATCAAAGAAGATTTAGAACCATCAACAATCACTACACCACCATTTTCAAATTCATCCAACCTAAACTTCTTTAGCCACTTCTTTGCCACCATCATCAATATGAGCTAGACTACCGATGGACACTCTACTTAGGGCATCGACCATAAAATTAGCTTTGTCGAGATGATAATGCACAGTCATATCATAATCTTTAAGGAGCTTTAACCACTTTCTTTGTCTCAAGTTAATATCATTTTAGGTGAACACATATTGGAGACTCTTGTGGTCGGTAAACACATCAACATGAACCCCATATAAGTAATGGCGCCAAATCTTCAAAGAAAACACCATGGTCGCTAATTCAAGATCATGGGTGGGATAATTCTTCTCATGCACCTTAAGTTGTCTATAGGCATATGCTATCACCTTGCCATTTTTCATCAAAACACACTCCAGGCCAATTCTTGAGGCATCAAAATATACAACAAACCCTTCCAATCCTTCCAGTGGAGCCAAAATAGAAGCGAAGACAAGTTTATCTTTCAAAGTTTGGAAACTTTTTTCACATACATCGGTCCACATGAATTTTGTCGTCTTTTGGGTCAACTATGTCATAGGAGAAGCAATAGAAGAAAAACCATTAACAACCTTCGGTATTAACCTGCCAAACCTAAGAAACTCCTAATATCCAATGAATTCAAGGGTCTAGGTCAATTTCTAATCACCTCCATCTTCTTAGGATCCACCTTAATGCCATCACCCGACACTACATGCCCTAGAAAAGCAATCTCTTTCAACCAAAATTCATATTTTTCATATTTAGCATACAACCTCTCCTCTCTCAAGATTTGCAACACCATCCTCAAGTGATACATATGCTCTTCCTCACTCCGGGAATAAATCAATATATCAATAAAGACCACAAACATGTCAAGGTAGGGTTTAAAGGCCCTATTCATGATATCTATAAATTTAGTTGATGCATTAGTCAACCCAAAAGATATAACACAAAGTCAAATTACCCATACCTAGTCAGAAAAGCCATCTTGGGAATATCACACTCCCTCACCTTCACTTGGTGGTACCCGGACCGAAGATCAATCTTAGAAAAGTGACTATCCCCTTGTAGTTGATCAAAGAGTCCATCAATCCTTGGTAGAGGGTACTTGTTATTTACGGTAACCCTATTAAGTTGCCGATAATCAATGTGCATTCTAAGAGAACCATCCTTTTTCATTACAAATAACACTGGTGACTTACTAGGCCTTATGAAACCTTTCTCCAATAAATACCTCAATTGATCCTTCAACTCCTTCAATTCTTTCGGGGCCATATGGTAAGGGGGAATGAAAATGGGTTGAGTATTGGGAAGGAAGTCTATACCAAAGTGTATTTCCCTTTTAGGAGGAACACCGGCAAGCTTATTGGGAAAGACAACAAGAAACTCATTAACCACCGAAACCAACTCAATAGGAAGGACTTTGGACTCATCCCTCACCCTCACATGATGATAAAGGCAACCCTGAGAAATCAACTTTTACGCTTAAAGACAAGAAATAAATCCACCCTTAACCATTACATCATGACATTCCCGCAAAAGGATGGTCTCATCTGGGAATTGGAATTTAACCTTACGGGTTCTAAAGTCAATAGAAGCATAATATGCATGCATCAATCCATCTCAAGAATGATATCAAAATCCACCATATCTAATTCAACAAAATCACAAGGCAAGACTTTATGCAATATGAATACAAGACAATTTATGTAGACTCTTTTAGCAACAATAGACACCAACATGAGTAGACACTTCATATAGTTCACACAACAATTCGGGATTCACATAAAGATTTTTGGTAACAAAAAGAGTGAAAGAAAGAGTGGCACCCGATTCTACCAATGCAGACATATCAAAATCAAAAACCTTTAACATACCAGTGATGACATTGGGCACCTCATCCACCCCTTGTCTTTCTTGAAGAGCATAGAATCTATTTTGCCTTGGAACACCACTTGTTGGCCTCCCATTGTCTTTGAGTTGCTTAACACCTTAGCCTTGCGGACGACTATCTCTACCTTTATTTTGAGCATAAGGATAATCAATAACCTTATGACCCACTTCACCATAACCAAAGCAAGCATTGGAATTCCTCAAGAATGAGCCATTATGGCTTCTACTACATCTTTGGCACTTACGGTGAGTCATCCCACCATTAGCACCTTGAAATCTTGTATTCTCATTAGCAAATCTCTTATTAGGAGCATTGGAAGACCCTTATCCTTGGAACTTGTGTCCTTGAGGAAACTGGTCACCCTTGGAACCTTGGAAAACACCTTCAAAACTAGCTCTCTTGGACTCACCACTTCTTTTTTTCTAAGAGTTTTCCCCTCTAGTTGCTCTGCATAAGTCATGAGATGGGAAATCTATATCACCCATTAGCATGGTGGTACTACACTCCTCATTGACCAAGTAGAACACCTACAACACAAATTTGTTCATTCTAGCTCTAGGATCGGCCACCAAATGTGGAGCATACTTGGAAAGCTTGTTGAGCTTGAGGACATACTCTCTCACACTCATGGAACCTTGCGTAAGTTTCATAAGCTCCATCATCTTAGCTTCTCCTAACTCGATAGGAAAGAACTGGTTGAGGAATGCAGCTTTGAACTCCTCCCAAGGAATAGCATCATCATCTCTCCTCTCCAACTTCCATTGGGTGATCCAAATTTGGGCCACACCTTTGAGTTACTAGGCCGCTAACTCTGCTTTCACTTTCAAATTGACCCCTATGATAGATAGCACTTTATACACCTCATCAATAAACTCTTGGGGATCTTCTTTCGACTTGGATCCATAGAACTCTAGTGGGTTCATTCCTGTGAAATCCCTCGCCCTAGAGGCTAGAGTGGGAGCATGAGGGGCTTGGGACCCTTGGTTAATTTGGTTGGTCATAGAACGAGCCAACATTGTGATAGTAGCTCAAAACTCTTCTTGGGCTACCCCTCCATCTTGAGAAGCTTGAGGAGCGAGAGGGGCCAGTTGCTCTTTGGGAGTATGGGCTCTCTTTAATCTTCCCCTTGGAATCGGCATGATCTAGAAGGAAATAAGAGCACTCTTTAGGGGAAAAGCCTTATAGTTACACCTAAAGCATGATATAGACTATGAAGAGGTAAAACATTTCCTAAAATACCTCATAGCCCCCCATTCATAGTTGTAGCGCACTTTACAACCATGAATATATGGCTCTAATCAACACAGCATGTTGGATTTATGAGGACCATTAACAGCCTAGTGCTCTGATACCAAGTTTTTCATGACCCAAGCCTAAGGCCTAGACGTTACACGGCGAATGGGAACTCGAAGAGCCCCAAGCAAGCCTCTTAACATATCAATCACATATCCTTGGTTGCGGAAGCAAATTAAACAACAACAAGAGATACAATAAAATAGGAAACAAGACTAAGAGAAATCTTGATATTCATAAAAGCATAAAAGAGTCAACCTCAAAGCATAAGTACATTATAATATCCAACAACACCTCTAACATGGAATGGAGCAAGGACCAAGACATTTTTCGGGCTCACCCTCATTATAACAATTGATATTGATCAACATAATAAAGTCTCAAAATAGCAAGAGTAATGTAGATAGTGTCCTTGGACTTAAGGACTCACCAATGCTTATCTCCGAAGTACTGAACTAGCCACGTGGAGGATGATCGAAAGGAGCTCTGATCCTTACATGGTAATATCATGTAGGCATAGAGCATGCATTAGTAATTGGAATGTACTAAGTATATGGGGTGCAACGCAACAAAATATAAGCCAATATAGTCAAAATGCATAATCATAATCAATGAGTATATAATCTCAATATGGCATGCATGATCAATGCCCATAATAAAACATACTTGTAAATTATTCATCTTACACAATATATATAACATACATGTATGTGAAGTGACCACAATTGATATAGATCAAGCAACTACAACTCATACTCCGTTGACTGACACTCCCTTGCTTAAGGTGACCGGGCATAACACCCCTCGACTAAGTGTGGTCTACTTGCCAAGGCAAACTAAAAATGATAACATGAACTAGATGGATCTACTAGTATAGCAAGGGTAATAATCATAATCCTATGGTGGAATATATATTATAGACTAAACACTTTATATAAGAACCCCTTGAGTTGAACCCCCATCTTAAGCCTCAATCGGTGCTAAGTCAAATCCCACAGAATACTTAAAATGATCATACTTTAATCATAACATGAATAACTTGTAAGAATATGAATTGAGTAGCTCTTAAACATGTTTGACCTCTAGTAGTGAGCCTAGCTTGAACATGAGAGTAGATCATAATCATACATGAACCCTTGTTTTAATATAAATGGCTCATGAGAGGTAAAAATCTTGAAATAGGGCTAAAATTGATACTTGTAAAATCGTAGATCATTTCCATGAATTCAATACATACTTGGAAGCCCTTAATCATCATGAAGTCACTTGACTTGTAAATTGTGTAATAGATCATCAATAACTTGAGAATTCTTGTCATGTCATATTATCAAACACGTGGTGGGTTCATGATACTTGTTCAAAATCATGCAATTCAAGAGTGAAATAAGATGAGTAAACTTAATGCAAATCAACCCACCAGCATGCAATAAAACCCTCATGTAGGGTATCTTGAAATCCATTACAAAAGCTCATGGTAATTCATAGTATCATAGCTCAAAGTATGCATAGTCTCAGTAGACATAATAAATTCATGGAGCAAATATGAAATAGATAGTCATGCATAATCAATCAATATTTCATAAAACCACCAACAAAATTTATATTTATAATCCATGATAAGAGATACTCATAGGTAATACAACTTAAAAACATGAAATTTTTATGAAAAGGGGAGGTTGGGCTCCATGGGTGAAAGGATCTAATGGATGAAATCCATATACCTTAAACCTTAAATTCTTTGAAGTGAACTTGAAGTAGTCTTAGAGCTAGAATGAATCCTTAAGTTCCAAAGTTGAGCTTGAGATTCTTAGATTTGAATGAGAGAATTGATAGAGTTTTAGAGGGTTTTGAGAGAGGTTTTGTGAGTGATAGAGTTGAAAAATTGCTAAGTATGGGCGATTTCACCTTTAAGTGGGTATAGGGCTATGACCCCAATGCCCTTAGCCAAAATAGAAAAACTAAGGAAAATAATACACTGGTCTGCATCTCTAGCACAATGCGGACCTATCACACCTGACCAAATACACTACTCTACGCCCCTGGTGCGTCGCAGCCAGGGCGCGGACAGCCACTGGAAATCAAAAATTAGTGAAAATTATTTTTCTCTACGAGTCCTCTAAAATCTGGGTTATATCCATTCCCCACTAAATTTTGCCCCATGATCAAGAAAATGAAGTCAAATTTTGAATATCATGCATGAATTTTGAGATATATGGAGATTACAATTATGGGGATTCCGAAGCACATTTTGGGGCGTTTCACTATGAGTATGCATAATTGAATTCTAAAGATTTGTCTAATCGACTTCTTTTTAATGATTGATCTGAGTCCTTGAGTTATTAAATAAGAACTGAGTTGATGAGATAATTGAGATGATAGGCCGAAAAGCCCAATTGAGTTGAGTTAATGAGATGATGAGAGTCTCTATAAGACTAATTAAGATGATGAGAGTCCCTATAAAGCTAATTGAGATGATTGATTTGAGATGAAGAGTCTTATTAGCATTAAGTCTTGGGAGGAGTATCGAGCACCGAAATGAGTAAGAGTAAATCCAATTCAGACTCATTAACTATGTCCCCAAGCATGGGCGAGGATAGAACCACTACATTGAGGTTTCCTCTTGAGTTAAATTCCCTGAAAGAAATAGAGGACTTGATGAGGCTAGATCCCTAGTAGAACCAATTTGTTCTTTACCTAGTAAGTATGGAATGATTGTGGCAACATCAGCGGGATTGTTGTATAATCGCTGGCTCATAAGTGATTATTGTCGGATAAGAGATACTATCAGATAGGTCCCACACTGATAGTACTCTGAGTTTGAGTTGACTGATGAGGTTTGATTGGTATTGTTGGTCATTTGTCTAGTCTTTCTTCTTGATTTAGACAGACATATGACATTTTGAGTGAGTATCTTCTCAGTTGATGATATTTCTATATTATTCTACCTTCATTAGTTTTATTCAGCCACTTTACATACTCGTATATTCCACATACTAACGTCCATTTGGACTACATTGTTTTATGATGCAGAGGTAGGTACTATCGTCAACAGGGGCACTGTTGAGGATCTTTTGCAGCCAACTGAGTTGGTTAGCCTCTTTTACTTCAAAGGGTCCTATTTTATTTTTTTATCTAGATATTAGAGCCAGACTTTACACTAGCTTTTCTTTTGAGTTGAGGCAGCCATGGGTCTGTCATTGGCACCGATTGATAGTAATAGAGGCTTCATAGACTAGAGTCGAGTTTTGATTGGAGATTATGTTGAGCTAGCTTCTTTCAGACTAGCCTCCTTTATTCATATACTTTTGAGACTTAGATTGCCCATTTATTATCTTTAGTCTTCTGCTGATTGATTAATTATTGAATGAATGAATGTGATGAGGACAAGTGGTTCGCTTGGGATATAGCAATAGTCACTGAGTGCCGGCCATGTCTAAGGTACCCTCCCGGGGCGTGACAAATAATTAATGGACAATTGCAAGAACTTGATGATAAGGTTGATAAGGTGACAGTCAAGTTGTTTTATGGAGTTGCTTGTTTTAATCCAGTAGATTCATTTTCAAGTTTTACATATAAAGAATAATTAGAATGACTCAATCATATCCTGGTGACTTTGATAAACTTGGTATGTGTGAACTTGAGAATCAACTTGCAAATTACATTATTGATATTCGTGATGTAGATAAAAGGTTCTCCAATTTAAATAGTATTTGTGACCTTTCAAAAAGGTTGGTTGAGATAAAAAAGCATTCATGTTATCCTCTTGTATTTCGTTTGGCAAAATGTGCTTTGCTTCTGCCAGTTGCCACTGCATCAGTTGAAAGAACTTTTTCGGCAATGAAGTTTATTAACAATGAGTTGCGAAGCTGAATGAGTGATGATTTTTTGAGCGGTTGTATGGTTCCTTTTATGGAAAAAAATTATGTTTAATGATCTTTTAACAAACGATATTATTCTATCTTTTCAAACAATGAAACCTTGTCAAATAGCTTTTTAAATGTGCTTCAATTTCATGACTCAAGCCTAGGGCCTTGATGTGACACGACGAGTGTTTGGAACCTAAAGGAACCCCAAACAAGCCTCTTAACATATCATTTACACATTCTTGGTTGCGGAAGCAAAATAATACAACAACAATAACAATATAATCTAAGGATAGTGGGACTAAGGAAAGTCTTCTGTAATAGCATACGCATAATAGGAGTGAAGCTCATAAATACAAATCATCATAACATCCAACGACAAATCTACTAATAGATGGGGCAGGGTCCAAGACATCTCCCGAGCTCACCCTCATAGATAAGTATCCAAAAATATAAATAAATTCTTAACATAGGCATAAAAGAAAATAGATATTATCCCCAGATGTGAGGACTCACCAACACTAACTTCAATAACTGGCTAGCCACATGGAGCAGGAGGATCAATAGGAGCTCTGGTCCCTACAAGGTGATATCACGTAGGCATAGCGTATGTGTTAGTACTTGAAATGTACTAAGTATATAGGATGCAATGCAACAAGAATCATAAGCATAATAATCAAGATGCATAATCAAAGTCGATAGAAATGAGCTTAATATGACATGGATAATAAATGCTTAAGTATAGCATGTTTGAGAATGATCATACTTGCATAACTTATTCAACCCAATAAAGTGACATGAGTAGCTCATCCAAATACCTTGTACTAGAGGGTGAGGATTATAGCATAGCTCATAACCCCTTCTAGTATGTTGTAGATAGTACATGAGGGCGAGGCATACAACATAGCTCATAACCCCTTCATGTAAGCATAAGATAAAGCATAAAATTAAACTATATATAAGGGTGAGGCATGCAACATAGTTCATAACCCCTTCATGTAGGCACTAGGTAGTGCATAGTATAAAGTCATACATGAGGGTGAGGCACACAACATAATTCATAATCCCTTCATGTAGACATTTTCCTTATACTAGAGGGTGAGGCATACAACATAGTTCATAACCTCTTATAGTAGGCTTCACAAATCACAATAACATAAAACATAGCATAAGAGCTCATTAATTCACTTGTAGAACACAGGAACATTTCATGAGTTCAACACATGCTTGGGATCCCATAACTTATCATACAATACTTGTCTTGCAATTCATACAATAGCTTTCCATCAATATAAAATCCATAATCATGCAAACTTACTAAAACATGGTGGGTATGTTTTCACATGCTTAAAATCATGTAATTTAGGAGTATAGGACAAGAAGGAGTAAAATCAATTTAATTTGAAGCCATTTAAATCAACCGACAAACAAAGTAGTAAATCTTCCAATTTAGGTATCGTAGAAACCGTCTTAAAATCCACCATTTTTCATAGTATTACAATTCATGTCGTGCATAACCTCAATAGGTATAAACCAACTCATGGAAATAGATTCAATAGACATTCTTGCATATTTAATCAACACTTGAAGAATCCAAATTCCGATCACATTTTTCAGCATAACAAGTTTACCAATAAAATATCTAACAATAAAGTCATAAAATTTGATAAAGATAGGAGGTTTGGCTTCATGAGTTGAAGGAACCCATAAATGAAACCCACATACCTTAAACATTGAATTTCTTGAAATTGAATTGGGGAAGACTTGAAGCTTGTGATGGGTTCTTAAATCTAGAACTTGTGCTTGAAATCCTTGAATTCGAATGGGGGATTTGATGATGTTTTTGGAGAGGTTTAGAGAGGGTCTTGTGAGTTCTAGAGTTGAAAAATGGCTAAGAACGAAGTATTCAAATTTAAATGGGTATTGGATTATTACCCAAATGCCCTTGGATGAAACTAGAAAACTAAGGGAAAACTTACACTGATCTGCGCCCTTGGCGCGATGCGAACTAAATGCGCACTTCAAATAACACTGTGCCGCGCTCCAGGCACGTCGCGCCCTGGGCGCACATACGCACTATTTTTGGTGCCCATTGTGAAATTAATTTTTGCTATGGGTCCTCTAAAATTCAGGGGTTATCCTTTTCCCCCTCCATTCCCGCCCCCCCCCCCGCCCCCCCCCCCCCCCCCCCCCAACAAGAATATGAATTTGAATTTTCACAATCACCCACGATTTTTGAGATAATTAAAAAATACACTTATAGGGCATTTTGAAGCACATGAGGGTGTTTCAATATCTTTCCCTTGGGAACATTCTTCCCCGAATATCAAAGAAACATACATAAAGGAAGTAATCATGAGACTTCCAACCCGACATGAATGCAACAAATCTAAACATCGGTTTTAAAAAGTTTCACTCATATGCATCAAAAAAATCATCAAAACTTGTCACCATGAACATGTATGCATGCAAAAATGATATGAGAGTTGAAACTTAAGACTTGAAATCATAGATAGGACTTAAAGTATTACCTTCAGCTTGAGCAGAGTGAAAGAGGTATGGATATTGTTTCTTTATGTCCACTTCAACTTCTCATGTGGGACTTTCAACTTCTTGATTCTTCCAAAGGACTTTGACGGATGCCACATCCTTGTTCCTCAACTTTTTCACTTGCCTATTGTTGACACCCAATTTTGATCGACCTAAAACCAATTTAGATTGCCATTTGATTTAAATAGGTGTTTTAAAAAAATTTAAATAAATGAGTTTATTTTCAATTTTATCCAAATAATCACGTATTTTTAAAATAAAATAAACAAACTTTCAAAATTTGTTCATTAATTATTCTTTCTTTAAAAAAAATAAAGAATTTTATTATATTTAATAAAATTTAATATAATATTTATTATTATTTTTATTACCACTTTCAATATTTATTACTTTTTTCA